>JANTCA010072090.1:0-15393 GCA_024741275.1 Chironex yamaguchii
AATGCCATCTGACGAAGCAAGTGATGATGACCATAACAGAACAGAAAGCAGCAGAAAACAATGACAATCAATGCCATCTGATGGAGCAAGTGACGAGGATAGTAAAAGAACAGAAAGCAGCAGAAAACAATGACAATCTGAGGCTGTCAAGGAAACAGCAGAGAAGGTGCTAGGAAAAAAGAGAGGAATCGAAAACCGTGGATTACTGCAGAGGTCCTAAGTAAATGTGATGAAAGACGTGAAGCAAGAAAAGAGAGATTCAGAAATGAGGAATGCCTTGAAAGATATGGAAAAAATTAATAAAGAAACCAAAAAAGAGATAACCAAGGCAAAGAAAACTTGGATCCAGGAGCAAGCCACTGAGATCAAGGAGAACCTAAGTCAAAAAGATAGTAAAAAAGCCTTTAGCCTTGTAAGAGTACTATCCAAACCCCTGCAACCAAAAGTCAACAGCATAAATGATGAGGATGGGAAAACCCTAACCAACACTGTTGATGTAGCGGAAAAATGGAGAAATTATTACGAAAAGCTATACAACTATGAAGCAGAGGTTGACGACTAGGTTCTTCAGGAAGCTACTGACCAAAGGAAAGAAGATGAACCACCCATCATAAAGTCAGAAATTGAAGAAGCCATCAAATCCTTGAAAATCGGCAAAACATCCAGCCTGGATAACATTGCTGCAGAGCTAATAAAGGCTGGAGGAGAAGACATGGTTGAATTGTTACCGAAAATTTGCAATGAATGCCTAAAAACTAAGAAATGGCCTACACAATGGACAGAATCAATCATGATCACAATCCACAAAAAAGGTGATGCAAGAACCTGTGAGAACTATTGTACAATCAGTCTCATCAGCCACGCTAGCAAGATATTGCTATGTGTCATCCAGAGAAGAATAAATCCACATATTGAAGAAGTCCTCAGTGAGAGCCAGACAGGCTTTAGGAAGGGCCAAAGCACTGTTGAACAGATTGGTAATCTGATGATACTAATTGAACAGAATAGGAATCATCAAAAATACACTTGTCATAATTTTATTGACTTCAAAAAAGCATTTGACCAAGTCTGGCAGGAAGCCCTGTGGCACACTATGGCTAAACACAAGATCGGTTGCCACATTACCAGACTCATCAAATCTCTTTATGAGAATGCCAAAAGTACAGTCCTGGTGAACAACGACTACAGTAGCTGGTTCAATCCCAACACTGGGGTTCGCCAGGGATGCACTCTCTCACCAACCTTATTTAACCTCTTTCTGGAGAGAATTATGACAGATGCACTGGATAACTGCAATGAAGGTACTCAACATGGTGGAAGAACTATTAATAACATAAGATTTGCAGATGACATAGATATAATAGCAAGCACCAAAGATGGTCTAAGAGAGCTGACAAACAGAATCAATGTTACATCAAATAGATTTGGAATGGAGATAAGCAGTGAAAAGAGCAAGGTAATCATAACTGGACCAACATCAATTAGTCTCCAAAGCGCAATTACAATAAACAATGAAGAATTGGAGCAGGTAGAAGAAATTAAGTACCTCCGATCACTCATTACTAAAGATGTCTCATCAAATAAAGAAATTAAGGTCAAAATTGCAATAGCCACAAGTTCTCTGTCAAGACTCGATAGAATCTGGAAGGACACAACCATATCAGTCAGGAGCAAAATCAGACTGATGTGAGCGATAGTTATAGTAACAGCTTTATATGGCTGTGAAACATGGACCCTTACAAAAAAAGCAGAGAAGAAGATTCAAGCATTTGATGTAAAGTGCTTACGAAGAATACTGGGAATCTCATGGAAGGAGAGAAAAACCAATGAATTTGTCATGGCAGAAATTGAAAGACAACATGGTCCACTTGACAGCCTCGCAAACATAGTGAAGACCAGGAAACTCACCTGGTTTGGCCATGTCTCTAGGATGGAGGGTAGTATGAGCAATGACATTGTGTTTGGAATGACAGAGGGAAGTAGAGGAAGAAGAAGGCCAAGGATGACATGGCATGATAATGTCAACGAATGGTGCGGCTGAACCATCAACAAGTGCAGGAGGGCAGATAACCGGGCCAGGTGGCGTAAGGATGTCCGACAGTGGGTGCACCAATAGCCCCGGCTACGATTATGATGATGATGAGTAATAGAAACCTGTGCTCAAATTCATATACTTTTGTTTAATTAGTGGCACATACAAATACATAAAAAGGAAGGAGATTGGCAGAACAAAACGAAAATGGACAATTTGATACATATCAGAAATTTAAAGTGAAAAACAAACTTTAACATGAAAAAAAAAGCATGACCAACAAAATGACAATTCCTTCCCAAGTGTAAAACTATACATCGCAAATGAAAAGAACTCCTTAAAATCAGATTGAGAATAGTAAGATTGATATGATGGTGGGTACTTTAGGATAATTTACTTTCAAATTGACTATAAATGACTCATAGAAAGATAGTGATAATGAAAATAAGAAAAATATCAAAACAAATCAGAAGGTTAATTAAAATCTAAAAAAGTAATGATGATAACGACAAAAATTACAGTAATAATGATTAAGTTGAGTTTGGTTATAATTATGGTAATGGCCTTTGTTATCACTGTGCTAAGAATATTGTTTCTGGGTAATAGGTGGCTTTAGGTGTGAACGAAATTGAAGGTAATGTGATAATATCACTCACCATAGATAAATTGTAACGTTAAGAATTTGCCATAATGCTACCAAGAATAATAATGAGGGCAAATGAAAAATGTTAAGGGAACTAAAAAATGTCAATAAAAGAGAAACGACTGTGCTGTCTTGGCATATTATAAGGATGAGAAATGAAAGATGTCCAAAGCAGATGGTCATCACTCAACGTTTGAACAATTGGCCTATATAATAAGATGCACAAAAAATGTCTTGGCACTGGTATCTAACTGAAGACCTAAGCGAAGAAATCAGTGACCTGCCGACACTGAACAACCAAAATCAAGTGGAAATCACAGCTCAAATAGCCAAGACTCACACACAATGACCAGCATTCGTGAGGGGCATGTCTGTCACAAGCTAGAACTGTAATGGTTAAAGTTATAAGTCCATCAGTTCAAGTCTACAATATGTAATAAGGAAAATACTAAAAAAAGTAGCAGTACAAAGTTTATTTCTTTTGCTTTAAATTTTTTCAGCTATGTTAATCTCACAAAAACTATGTTCAGTCTACAGAATGACATTTCTACATCAAATGTTTACATGATCGGTGACTTTAGTTCATGGTTTCCTCATCATCAATCATGTGGCTAGTCTCATTTTCATCTTCCTCCTCTTCACCAGCAATGTCAAAGACACTCACTCTTCGACGATTCCTTGACAAAACCGACGCTACCTTCCTTGCCCCACTCGCACTGAGGTATGCAGAATCAGATGCATCCAGTGCTCGCATTTTATAAATACCTTGGTTAATGACAAAATCCGATAAATCTTCAACATTGTCATCTCGTTCCCATATTTTTTCACTTACAAACGCTGTAGTAGAAACTTGAAGTAACAGTTCTATTGTTTTCTTTGACTCGGCATCAAATCCATGCAAAAGCATAATGATACTCTCCTCATCAAAATATGCCACATCTTTAATAAAAATATCATGAACCATGCCAAGCCTATTAAACGGTGGCTTGTGAGCATTTAATACTAATTTCTGGGCAGATGGTTGTCCAGTTATAAACCTATTAAAGCATGTAATGCCACATGAGCAAGACAGAAAGGTAATACTAAATCCATTGTTTTTTGTTGGTTGTTGATAAATGCTAGCACAACAATCACTTTTATGATCATTTTCTTTCCGGAAGAGATTGATTCCATGATCTCCTTCAAACGATTTGCTTATGGTATCCACAATACAATTATACAAAGCTGCTGACATACTTTTAAATGCAGAAAATGTCGAAAGCAATGATCCATCCTTTTCAGGGTGAATAAGAAGTGGACTGTCCTTTAAATCTGCACTTTCAACCATAAAATTAAACCAAGGATTTTTCGAATAGTTTAACTCAAGTTTTATCTTCTCATCCTTAAGGTACTGCCCTACCCTCTCTAGCTGAAAATGTAGCTCATTGTCACTTTTCTTCAAGTGAGTTTGAAGAAAGTACAAAATTCGTGCATAATGCTCCTGAGAGAATTCTTTGAAAGTTCTTTGAGCTGGTTCATCTGAAAGTCTCAATACCAAACCAGTAACCCAACGAAAAAATGCACGAAAATTTTTCAAGTCAGAGTTTATAACTTGTATAACCTCCCTTATCTTTAACATGAATGAACCAAGCGCTGAAATACAGTTTGAGACTAAATCCTCTGATACACCTAAAATACCATATCTATCGTACCAACGTGACATACCCCGGAGTTCTGCAAAGCAGGAAATCAAAGAATGGCAATACATTTCTAATTTATTATGTGCTAGATCCTCAATATCCTTATAGCATGTGTTGACACTGGTTCCCAAGGCTTTAAGTCCTTTAAGGGTAAGATCATGCAATAGAAATGACTGCAGTTCAGGACTCGTTGTTCCACACACAAATGCAATCAAAAACTCATCTTCCACGCTGGAATCCGAGGGCAACATCTCATCAAGTTTTTTCAACTTTTCACTAATTCGGAGTAAAATATCTTCCCAGGAGTTCGACATATGTGTTATGACTTTGGAACACATTTCTACTAAACAGTTTATAAAGATCAATTTTTTCCCTAAAAATGCAAACTCCTCACATCTTGAGGACAGCAAACTACTTGTAAATAATGTCATTGTGAAGTTTTCTATCCTATTGTCACTACATTTTGCTGCTGTTACTATGGATACAGTGGACTGTTCGACTGACATACAGGCACTATGAACAAAAAAGTCATAATCTGGAGAACTTTTTGATATGGAAATACGTGCAAGTTTTAATAAACCGTTTAAAAGCAACGTCACCGTCCCATCCAGTTTCCCAACAAAAAGTAAACTAGGGGTCTCTGTTTCTTGCAGAAACTCGGGCAATTTGTCCTTTATCTGAGACGACTGGTTCTGACATTCACCAGCTAAGTTGACCAAAGATTTTACGTACTCGTCACTGCTCTCCATATGATCTGCAGTAACCTGATTACTGTTTTTCAGAGGTAACCAATCTAAGCTCAAAACAGCAGCACTAAGCTGTATTGACGTCAACAACGCTCCTTTCTCCAGCTCTAAAAGTTTGATATCTCCATTTTCACATCCAACTGCCAGGGTTTTGCCTTTCGGGTGCCAAGCAATACAACTGGCAGGCGCTTCTTTCTCTTGAAATGCCCAAACTTTCTGCCAGTACAAGCGATGAAGTCTGACTTCTCCATCAATTGTAATCACTGCTGCTAGATCGCTTGCTGGGCTCCATTCAATGGCTTTGACCCCAGTTGCAGTAGATTTGTCACACGTCTGATGAAAACAAGTGTTTATGGTACACTCAGACATGGCAAATCAAGAATAAAATCACCTCTAAATTAACAGCCTCTCAAATTATCTAATTAGTTAGATTCCTACGGCAACCGTCCATGATCGATGATTGACTTATAATCTTAATTATATTGGCGCCAAATATTGCAATGCTTGATGTAAGCGTATTTAAATCAATATGTCGTAAGTCACTTTTTGTGAGTGGCAGTGATGAGTCGTGACAGGCTTCTTTTCATAACACTACTCTCATAGCGTCATTGAAAGACAGGACAGACTGAAAGAATTACTAAAGTGATATACTAGCAAATTCATTATCTAGGTCATACGGGGTGTATACTCTGGGTGTGGAGGTTGAAACCATAAATTTGAGATAGACAGTTGGGTTTTAAGACCCTAAGTTTCTTCACTAATACTTCCATTAGGTGCATGAAAAGAGCGACGTTTAACTTGATTGAATACAGCAGATATAAATAGGTACAGCAGAATGTGCATGGGCTGACTGTCGCATTATGCGGCTCTGGGGCTGACGTCAAAGTAAATGCCACTCTTCCAATGCAACAAACTCAGTGCATTAATTATACTGTTTCGTTTCAGTTATTGCCTGCGTCTAGGAGGTTATGTTTTAATGGTTGGTTGGTTAGTTGTAAAATTTCTGTTGGTAGATATGTTGGTTCATATATTTGTACATATGCTGGTACATATGTTATACATATGTCATGAAACCATATGTTGTTGTTGTCCTTCAGATCATTCGATCCCGTGGTGATGTCGTGAACTTGCCGCAAAAGCTTTTACGTATGTTTTTAGCACAATGTCGCTAGTTTTTAAGGCTATTTTCAACTTTTTGTAATACAAGAGGATTACCTAAAAGTCACTACATCTACAGTAAGTGACTAAAATAGATAGACTGGTATTGTGCAATGAACAGATGATGCAGATGATGATAACCATGATAATGATGATTGTGATGACGATAATATAATTACAACGATACCAAATTAAGTCCGAAGCCAGGTTCTCCCGACTGCAAACCTTGCGCGTTTACTAATAATCTGCTTAGAATATCGTTATTAAGACGTGGACTGCAAACAAAGCTGGTGCGAAACATTTTACCAAGAAAACATTGGAAAGTGTCTAGTAACTCTTTTACTATCACTTCTACGCCAAACGAGACCTATAATGCAAGGCTCCACGTATCACTCCCTAAAATGTCAACGTCCTGAAACAATTCCTATCCTTGTTGTATCTTGAAACAAGTATATTTGATGGAATGGGGGTGCTTGGAAATTCATGGCCTGCCAAAAGTGCAAAGAATACAATTCTTCCTATGACATGTTTATCTGGTGCGGTATGTAATTCTCAAAGTGCAACAGGGTCAAGTCCCAATAAGGAAAACAATCCATTGGCAAATTTTCGAGCTATGAAGGCTTATTGTCGTTATATTACCACATCAGCCACAACAAATAATTTTCAAAGCATTTCTTATCGATGAGTGATCGGAGAGTGCATCTTAAAGCATACAATCACTCCCGGAAGTTCGCGGTACTGGTGATAGCAATGATAGTAATGACGACTGAAAATAATAATGATTACAATAATGGACTCTTGAACAGGAATGGCGTGAGATCTCACGCGCATGGGCTCGAACGCGCTAAAATTTTAAATGGTGGGACATTTATATAAGTTTAAGTTTATTTATGACTTAACCTAACCAGAGTGACATGCTATACGTTTGTTCCATTTCAAAATTGACGTTACTTATTAAAATGTCAAAACTTGGATAGAGATTTGTCTCCCTAGTTTATATATGGTTGAAATACACTTATAGGATGCAAGCCTTCTCACTGTTGTTGTACAGAGGAAAACGTATTAGTGTGGTCACATTATGATATCTAGTGGCCTAGCGAAGACCATCATGCATGGAACTGTACCGGGTGGGAGCAGAACTTGGCATCAACCAAAGAGATGGCCAGCTCTAAGCTTAGCCGAGTCACTAATAGCATCTCAAAACAGAGGACGGTGGAGGAGGGATGTGTGAGACGATCATCTTCGGTGCCCCTATGTCCGCCTTGAGTGATTTTGTGACAGACAGAGATGAACGATGGATGTATGGTCAAAAACATCTGCAATAATAACAGATTGAAATGTTTTCATTTCCAACACTTCATAGCGTGACGTTTATTGGATGCCATATCAGGAAACCCCACATTGGACGTGATTACCCCACACCAGGCCTTTTACTCATGCTGAAAATTATTGATGTTTATAGCGTTCATCGTAATACCAATGCAAAATGTCTTTAAAAGCAACTTAGAATTTTGATCGGATCTTAAATTGCTTATTCTTTAGACAAAATTTGGATCTTAAGTATGCATGGTTGCTTAATATTTTTTAGAAAATTCAGTAATTACACAACAGGAAGGAAAGCCAAGAAATCATATTTTCAAAATACATTATATATTCATATAGTCAAAACACCATAACAACCAAAAAAATTACTGATCCTTAATATGATTATATGATGTAAGTTTTAACCCTCTGATATCTCTCACATAACCAGGCCCTATAAATAGACGTACTTTCTAATTCCACCAATATTTTTGTAGTTGCTTTTATCTGTCCACAGCTGAAGTTGCTTGATAATTTTTCGAGTTCTGTTGCTTATTAATGAGTCGCTTACCGTATTTAAAACATAGGAGTAATAGCCTCGTATTTCTCTGATTTAAGAAGATCGTGTACCGCTACTGGCATTTATGTACCTGTTCGAGTGGACATGTTAATTTGGCCTCGTTCTTAATTGACAATGTTTTCCTTCCTTTGAAATAACTTAATCACGTTGCTGTTATCAAAACAAGCACGCGAGATCAACGATTAATTTGTGTCAACTGACGATCAAGGAAACCAAAGGTTGCAGATAATTCGTCTGACAGACAGTAGAAGGTCGGCTCTACTCCCTTCCAGGATAGTTCGGACCGAGATAAATAAAGTTTTACAGTTTTATTGTTCTTTAAGATATAGATCAGTACCAAGCAGCGCTTTTTAGTTGGAAAAGCCAGACAAAAGTATCTTTCGTGCGTTGCTGGAGATCACGTGTACGGTATTATCATTGTTAATTCTCCTATGAAAACTGTTAGTAACCAAATTCCATTAGAAAGCAAACGTGACCGAAAATCAAGAACCGATTTGCACAGCAGTACCTAACTTGCTCGGCTATCAGGAGCTGACATGGAGCAGGAGACGTTAGTATTTGAGAGTGAAAACGCACGCTCTCGAAGTGCATGGCGATTTCATCCGAAACTAACTGCCATGATATGTTTATTTCTGCTGGCATTTACACTTTTGACGTCTATTGCGGCTGTCATGGCTGCTCCTTCGAGACCGTCGGTCAAGAAAGTCAATATAAATAACTGGGATGATGTGAAAGAGAATTTTCTGTCGATCTTTGGCACTAGTAATACTGTCGTTAATGACATGTTTGTGGAGTATCGCTCAGGAGACTACACTCATTTAAAGATTTCAAAAGAAGGCTTCGTTTCATCACACATGCCTTTACATCGCCTCAAGGCGCAACAGGATAATTTGGAAATTGAATTTAATGTTCGTGACAAAGCTGTGACAGTAATTGGCAAAGAAATTGATTATACCTATCGAAAACCGTGATAAATTTGTATGTTCTGCCTGCAAAGGACAAGAATATGAAAAATGTTGTGACATTGAAGCAAATCAATATAATATCTACGCAGGAGACTTGCTGTCGATACCATGAATGACGGTATTCATTTACAGCCACGTTATCTATCTCCGAAGTTAATATTTTGCCTCCAGCGAAGTTTACTTGTAGCATCAAACTGTGTATATAACGGCAAACGAATTGTGGAGAGGGGGGAGGGGGATTGTATGATTTTTTTGCAACCAAGCTTTTTATTGCTGTATCGAGCAAATCACAACAACTTAATCACGAGAGTGAGGGAATGAGGATGGGGAAGGATCCCGCCCCGGCACTCCCAGTAGATGCTAGAACTTGAATAATAAGCAATTCAGTCTACACTCTCGTTTTTGGTTCAATTTGTTAAAGTGAAATGTAACATTCATGTACTTACTGTCCTTGGATGGAAAGTTACACAAATATTTTGTTATGTAATTTTAGGTATATAGTTTGCCTTTAAGCACTTTGCCAATATGTTGACTAACCAAAAATGTTTTTTTTTTGTATCTTGCAAACTTCTTCACAAATAGAGGATTTCATTAATAATACAACCTGAAGCAGTGGTTCTCAACTGGGGTGGTTGTGCACCCCCAGTGGGAATCAGGAAAGGCCAAGGGGTGAACGGGAGGTAAAGAAGGAATTTGGGGAAAGGAAGCTAAAGGGAGAAATTGGGGGTGAATAAGAGCTGAAGGGGGATTTGGAGATAGTGAGAGATAGAGAGCCACCTACAATGAATAGTGCCTAAGATGGGTCACCCACTGGGTGGATTTTAAAAAGTTTGGAAATCAGGACTTTTTAGTGAGTTGAGGAAAATGGAGTGACCCCTTAAAGTATAGAATAGGGGATGCATACTCAATTGAAGAGGTATAAAATGTGGAGCTTCTTATTTACACTGACGAGGAATAAGATCTAAGAATACCAAGTGTATCATATAAACGAAATCACTGTGGCATCGTGCCCATTGTATCTTATCAAATGTGCTTTCAGTGCAGTGACAGACATTTTTTTTATTTTGTCCAGAAAACATGGTGGTTTAGACATCATCAATAGTGGGGATTTATACCTAAAACTCATGCAGCTGATTCCCAATATTTACCCAACAGCATTGAGGATCAAGGGTCACATTTAACTTTGGCAGCTATAGGTACTCGGCATTTGTTTGTGAAAATACTCCTTGACTTAATACATGTTCTTTGTTCCTTATATATAATTGCTCATAAATGTTTTTGATAAAAGTCCTGGTAGTTTCTCAAAAGAGGAATGTACCCTTGGGTAACTAATTGACAGCAGGCCTCTACTAATTATTTTTTCTGAGTAGTTTCTATCCCCCAAGCTACTATTCCAACCATTCCATCTATTACATTTTGGGTTTCTGTTGGAGCCAATTTATGAAATTTTCTGCTACACATCACCAAAATGACACATGGTACTATGTAACTTTCAATCAAACCACTCGTTATTTAATCATATAAAAAATTATGAAACTCAAATACTTGTTCCAACTCCTTGCTAATTAAATAATAAAAAAATTTTGACCCCTGCTTAAACCATCCCACCTGTGAATTAACTTTTAAAAAACTTTTCACACTTCCCATTTATTGCAATCTTCCCAGGCAATTAGGTAGCTAAGAATACACTTTTACATTCAAATCACGCATTTGTTCAAATTTGCTTGTGGGTCAATGGGATACCAATGGTATGGCAAAGGGGATGAAGCAAAAAGGCTGAGAAGCATTGACCTAAAGCTCCTTACTGAACAGCCTCCTCTCTAGATTTTATGCACTGTGTTGTAAGACTACTTGAAAATCGATATTGATCTAGCATCCAATATTCCCGTGCTTGATCAAATTTAAGTACTATAATCTAAGAACTCTTACACACTAGCCAATAATATTTGATGGTGCACATACAACTTTTGCTTTCTGCACGACAGAAAGCATTTGAATGGCTTACTCTGCATATCAGCTTACCTCTGTATACAGTTTTAAAAGCAAGAGCACTCAAATGAAGTGGTGGGCCCTCATTCGTTGCTGTATAATGGACATGATGTCACTTTCTGATTATCTAATTTCCAAGCTTGCATGGGGTGGACAGCTTCTTGTTAAGAACTACATAGGATGTAAATCCTGAAAGAGCAACAATTATTTTTGTGGAGCTCTGGTGTGTTCACAGACTCTTTTTAAACCTTATAACTGCAGGAACAAACATGGGAAATTAAAAATATAGCAACAATTACAGAGGAAGCTACAGGCATAACTATGCATATACAGTAACAATCATAGTGCAATAGGTTTGGTCTACTACAAGTTACATCAAAACCTGCTTATTCCCATAAGTCCAAAGTCAGATGAGATAAAATGTTTACAGCAAGTTGTAGCTTGAAAGGGTGCATAATACATCAATGCTAAGTTGACATACAATTACAAAAAAATGCACAAAAAAGTTATATATTGGCCTCAAGTACCAAAATTCCTGCTATTGAGCAAAAAAGCATCCTGTATCAGAACAACAGCAGAATTGCAGATATTTATATTCACCTATAACCGTCTTCTATCATGCACAGTTAGCTTAAGCATGCTGGAAGAAATGGTTAGTCACCAAATTCATAGCAGAAATGCTCTTATAATTAACAAAAAATATCAGAGAAATTGACCTAGCCCTTAATTTCTGTATGTAAAATAAATGCTTATATAACACGAGAGACGTCCATTGCAAAAAATAGCCTGCTAAGGATTCCTAAATTTAATTCAATATGTTAATGGCCAACTTGAGTGGTGAGGCTTATAACCATGACTCAGATAGTACAACTTTCCTAAACATAACCTTACATGCTCTGAACTTAATACAAATAAGGATGCAGTTAGTACAATAATGACAAAAATAACTCTGTTGTTTTTGAAAGCAGACTCTGATATGTGTATACTCACAACTTAGATAAAAATTAAAGACTTTCAAAACTAACACGGCAGTCTGATGTAAATAACTGACAATAGGGAAGATCACACTAACATGCTTGCTTCTCACCCTCACTGACAAGTGTTGAATACAAAACATGCACATCATGGGAAAGATCAGAAGCCAATTGATCAGTCAATTGCCTGCATAAACCTTAAAGCAAGTTTTACTTCATCAAACAAAACTTGCAATACCTTGGACAACAATACCCAAACTAATTTTACATACTGCTCAGTAGTACATACGTGAATTGTGTTTTAGAAACATCACCACTGGTCCACTTGTCACTTATATATGACATTCCCAATAAATCCCTCAGGTAATACTGAACAATTTAAACTGTCCATAATAAAAAGGATAAACTGCATTTTAGTTCTCTGTTTGAAAATGAATTCTGGCACTGCACTGCAACTGAAAAGTGAAATGCCTTGTGAAAAGATGTGTTACAAAACAAAGCCTTCAGATAGGCTTTATATACATAGCTGCATATGAATATTGTGTACATAATTCTTTTTGAGTTTTAAATGGGAATAAAATAGCAATAATTATATTACAGTTAGATAAATAATGATAGTACTCGGTTTTGATAATTTTCAAAACTATAAGCAGAAATGCAAACATACTTGACCAAACCAGACCTTTTCCTTGATCAGATTTATGTTCATGTCATGAGCATAATTATTATTGTAAGTACTTGATTTTTCAAGATAAAAAGTAACGAAAGAAAATCATAAGAAACTTGGATAAGAAAATTCAAGAAGTTTACAGCCTTTTGTTTTCTAGACCCTGCTTTTTAGTGTCTCACACTGAAATATGAAATAAGAATGCCTGAATAGTACATACAATCGAATATACAAATATTTGTGCACCAATAGCAATAAATGCCAATGCAAAGCAACAAAGGTACTCGAAAACAATTGATTACCTGCTGAGGACCTGGCATACATGATCCAACAAAATGTACTGCTGTGGGACTATTGCATAACTAATAATGTAACTTTCCTGCCCTTTTGAAGAAGCCAATGCTTCATCGGCAAAATTTTGCCAGACAAAGCCTTAGTCATGCATTAGAATGGGAAGATAGGGAGGGCTGGGTCCCAACTAGCATAGAGTAGAACCACTGAGAATGGAGATAAAAAAACCGCTTTTGGGATAGTATCCAAAGTACAGAAAATGTAAAGATCATAACATGCAGTAAACACAAGTAGGTCCTTGACAGGTTACAAAAATTCTAATACGCTTTGTCCATTTAAGGATAGTACCTCAAAACTCATTCTGCTCAATGTATTGCCCCCTAGTTTTGCATAGCAGGTATACTTTAAAGTAACGGAAATGGAAACACACTTCAAATTTCAGCTGCAAGGCACGAAATCTTTTTACTGAATGAAATGTAGTCTAATTGCATATATCACATACAGAGTCTGCTACTATGGAATAGAAAAAAAGAACAATGTTGGAAACAAAGTCAGTGTTCTCATATGGAATACATTTATTGCCATCAAACATCTGATTTTACCAAAGCCAACAACAGCTTTTTATAGTCACCACTACAATCTCCTTCAATCATCTTGTATGCAGTCTTGTGGTACTTCTGTAAAAATGTCTGCTTTATTTCAACCAGATCAACCTATAACAAGAATAAACATTTAACAGAGAAATATTGAAAGAATTTGTCTACTATGAATATGATATCAGTGAAGCAAATAATAGTGTCTTATAAAGGATGGTCGCTGATGACTGATTTAACATCCTGACCTACTAGTTTGGTTTGACTACTGGCACAAAACTTCAAAGTACATATTGTTCAAATTGGATGCCATGCCCACATTATTTTCTCCACTTTTGTACAATTCGTATACCTGTCGCAGCAGTGACATGGGACAATAAGTATTGTTCCTCTTGGTTTTTCATAACTCAGTTCTAAATACTTGACAGTACTTATCACATTTTTGTCTAATTTAGTCACTTTTCTGATACAAAACAACATACTGCCAGTGAATGTGATGGAAGCTATGGCCTATGACTAGTCAAGGTGTTATTGAAATTTACAAACTAATAGCTAAATGATGGCAGATTTGAGCACTTAGGCCTGCTAGGCCTTATAATAAGTCAGTTATTTTTTTGTTTTGCTCAAGTACTATAAATTAAAGGCAATAAAATACTGATATGAAAATATCACACATAGCTGGAATGAGCATTTCTCTATTTAGTTTTCCCATTTCTAATTTCTTGCATCCTTGGCTTAATCGAGAAGCTTTGATAGATTTGTAATGAAGATGAATGAGAGAATTTAACATAGTATTGGTTGTATAGAGGACAACTGCAATGTTATTCTGTCAAATTGGCATGGTCAATAAGTCCTTTTCTTTTGATGAAAGTTTATTCAAATACTTATGGGGCATACTTTGCTACAGGTAGTGTGCAGAGACACAAGTTTCTCCAGGCTACTCACCAAACCCCGGAATGCTTTCCTCTAATAATTGTTTAAAAACTCCTTGTTGTCAATGACTTGCTTTGGAATTGCTCACCAATTGCCATGGCCATAAATGAAATTGATAGAATCAGACTGATAAATAAATCAAAGTTATGGTGCTATGCCAATAATACCAGCTTAAGACAGAACATAATGATAATTACCATTCATAATGATAGATGATAATGATTGGTGCTGATGACTTATAATGATGATTGAAACTTATGATCGACTATAATGACTGATAATGATCAACTAAAAACAAGACAAGCAATAAAACTAAATAAACAACATTACATACCTCACTCCTAGACACAACAACCCTGATGAGTGTACTGTCATCCGTTCCTACTCCCTTCATAGAACGCCAAAGTCTGTCAGCAAAGTAGTCTGCAGGGTTTCTAGCACACTGGACTAAAATGTTGAATTGGGAAGGAATGATGGCAAAATTTTAAAAAACCAAAATGACAATAAATACATTTACTGAGCAGTTAAAATGGCAAAATTTGGAATTAATTTAGCAATAAAGGGCACGATACTTTAAATAATCAAGGGTCTAAAGCAAGAATTAACATATAAAGGTCCTATAAAGTGTGTTCATACTTAATACAAAACACTGACAATAGAGACAAACATTTCCACAATGAGCACGGTAGGCTTTGTTGGACAATTAAATAGATCTACTTAGCCAGGAAAACTTCACTAACACATAATGTAACTAATAACCAGAACAATAACCAAGCTAATGAAACCAGCCAGAAAGAGAGAAATGAAGACATTTCTATTTTCACAAACACTTTTGACATCC
>JANTCA010072123.1:0-15391 GCA_024741275.1 Chironex yamaguchii
TTTAGTGTTCTATGGACATTTGTTTAGACAAGGGGTGAACCTGGACTTTAGGGGTTTTTTGTTTAAAGGTGTATGGGCGTATATTATATATCATTCGACTCCCCATTCATCAACGAGTCCCCCTACGAATGGGTCGTTGTCCAGGGGGTCCTCCCTGACTAATTAGAGCTGGTATTGCAATTAAAGAGGAGAGGACTGATAAGGCAAAGACTTCGCTGTCAGATGGACATGGCCTGGCAAGTAGATAACCATGAAAAAGACGCGTCTGTCTGGAGATTGCTAAACAAAGAGGAGTGTCAGGTATGGTTCTTTCTTTGCGTTGTCCCACTTGAATATGTAATATACCCATACATCTTTAAACAAAAACCCCTAATGATGGAAAGAAAATCTTCCAACATTTTGGCCGTTTTTTCCTTGTTTAGTCCACCTATTGATGCAATTATATGCTTAACAAGAAACTGTCATGACTTTAAAATAAATGCAGCCATTTTATCTGTCAAATCGTCTTCTTAAATGCGATTACGGAATGGACATCGCGACTGTATCGGGAATCAATGTTTTCAAATTCTCTCATTTTCCGCGGTTTTCCGCCAAACAAGTGCCGCCATTATGGAAAGTTATATGCACTGAGCACTCTAGCCCTAGCTTCTCTGTGGGAAATACGTACCATGTAAATGCCTCGTTTTCAAACTACTCATGAGATATCAACATAGCCTTCGTTCTATTAAGTCTATGGATGTAAATATTCCGTTTGTATTCCAGAGTTTACGTTACTTGGTCGTTTGACCATGAGCGGTGGGCTAGCACCAAGTAGGAGTACAGTCTACGTGGGAAATCTACCATTCTCTCTTACAAACAACGATCTACACAAGGTAACATTTTATCTTAGTTAACAAGACATTCTATTCATCCAAGCATGTTGCAATAAACGATTGCTAATTCGATTTTGAAACTTGCACAGAAAGGTATTTGCGTTTTCTCATAATTAAAATATGTTTTTAGATTGTCAGGAAGCATTGCTTGCCGTGGATGACAACTACAGGTTGTGTCGACGCGACATTACAGTAAATCACAGAGTTTTCACTGAGTCGCATTTAATACTGGAATCATAAACCTGAGGAGAAGAAACTGTTATATTTTGTTGGATACTAGAAAAGGAAATTTACAGGAAGTCACCTGCTTTGGAATTAGTTTAACCAAACGTAAATAATTTTTGTTTGATATCATTTTTGTCCTGCATGCATTACTAAAGAGAAATCCGGTAGCAACAAATGCTAACGATAATTTTTTATCTTAAAAGGTGGTTGGCTTTCCTCAGCGTTTAGTCCATGAGCCAATTTTGGGGATCGGGGCATGGTGAGCACTTACCTTGTTAGGGTCCCCTAACTAAGTAATGTATAAGCTCAAATTCCAAGTGGATCAAAAACAACCATATAAAGTAATCATTTAAGATAAAAAACAACCCTATGACGTAATAATTTACGATTAACCCTTTGAAATATTGTTTTGAGTTATCTTAAGTCAAATATGAAATACTGGCACTGTTTAAAGAATGATAATTTGCACATAACCTATCAAAAGTGGAAATGCAGAAATCTTTATCTGTCCACAAGTTACTGACTAGTTTTGCATCGCAATATTGTTATAATTTGAATCTGCCCCATTATCATCAGACACTCTTCAGAGTATGAATCATCAGAAAGGAAAATATAGATATATGACAACGTTTTACAACAAACATGGATTGAAACTAGTCAAATACAGTCAAGAAAGCAAAAATACAGAGAATAAAAAAGGAATAAATGAGTCCAGGTGAAAAAACAAGTTCTTTATGCTTGTCAGGTTTTCTTGTTTTAATGTAGGCAGACATTTTTGAGGCCCAAATGTGTTTTCGGCCAAAAAATCTCTGATTGTTAGGTCAGCTGCTGCTACAGACAAAGTAATGCTGTATTACTTGAAACCATAATGTGAGCCTCCAGTACACTAAAACTGCAGCTACCCGTGGTTCCTTACCTAGAAAATGAAAAACTTTGACCACAAAACATTGGTTTTGGAGTAGCACCTATTGGATAACAGGTCTTGTTTCTCCAAGAATACTACTGCAAATGATTCAAACAGTGTTGATGGTGCTGTTGACAAAATAGTTGGGACAACCACTCTTTGAGAAACAGAAGTTTAGATATTGTGACATGGAATATGAGAAGTGTGAACCCTAAAGGAAGTTTGAACAGGTACATCGAGAAGAAGAGCATCCATAATGCTACCCATAATCTTTCTCTCATTCACGTCACCAACAATGGCAAAGCAGTTGACCTAGATGGAATACCTGCAGAGGCATTTAAAGCAGGCAAACATGCAGTCAAAATCATAAAAGAAATTATTGGTAACATCTGAAGAAATGGGGAATGGCCTGATCAATGGACAGTATCTTAATTTGTACCCCTTCCCATAGTGTAAGACACTCAAAAATGTATTGAATGTGGATATGTGAGTCTAATCAACCAAGCATCAAAGATCTTTCTGCAGATAATTTGGAATAGACTACAGTACTACCTGACCCAAAATTTGCTGAAGAACAATATGGATTCACTTCGGTGAAAGGAACCATTGATACTAGACTGGTAATCAGGAACATCATGTACAATGTAGCCATAGGAACTGATGAAGTGTCGTTTCTGTTTGTGGACTACTCAAATACCTTTGACACAGTCTTCCACAATTTTCCACTTACTGTTTCCTTAGCATGCAAAAATGAAGTAGAAGTTAGATGGAGGGGTCTGGAGGTCTAAATGCATATAGCCTTCTGGAGCTACTTAAATGCATCCAGTTAGAACTTCTTTAAAAAATTTCAGTGGAAAGCAGGCCAATGCCATGCCACTTTAACTGCAGATATGTGGAACAGACAAATTATGTTTGATTTCTTACATGAAGCAACCACAGAAATTTATTTAATTCATTCATTATTTCTTTGGTATGACATTTATGATTTCCATTTTGTAATTATCTCATTATTTATAATTGTCTTTTCCCTTCTACAGATATTTGAGAAATTTGGTAAAGTTGTGAAGTAAGTTGCAAAATGCTAGCAATTGGCATTATGATAGAGATTACCTCACTTCTTTCCTTTGTTTATGAGGTAGTACCGAAGTGGATAGAAACTTTGACTTACATGAAGGTTTTATGGAGATTTTGAGTTTGGATCCTACAATTCAGGATGCCTAGTGGCACAAGGCTGGGCATCTGGCTACAACATATCATGCTTGAAAGAGTGTTATCTTGCTTTTGACCAATGCTATTGGGGCATTTGTAGAGCCACAACTTCAAGATTTTGTCTCCATTTGTTGTGAAGTAAAAGCAAAAGGGTTGTCCAGTATTCATTAAATGGAGACAAGTGAAATATTGTTTCTGATATTGAAAGCATATTAGAGTAAACATTAAACAAATATCACATCATCTAACGCCTTCACTATGTAATGCATTGTACAGTAGCAAAATCATTGCAGAGTGCAGTATCATCGTAACAGCAATAACCTAACAATAAAAAAGGTGATAATTAAAATAGAATTTGTTGGGTTAAAGTCCTCAACAAGAAAACAGCTACAGAAAGTTAAACAATTCTGGCAAAAGCATTACTGGCACTAAAAGTGGACAGTGAAAGATCTAGAAATCCAGGACTATTGCATGAAGTTAGGAAATTTGAATAATGACTTTTTTAATTTTTAGGAGCAGGTGTGTAATGAGCAAGTATGGATGTAAACTGTGTTGATTATTGAAAGCATTTGTAGTACTGTCACATTTTCATCTTAATTTTGCATTTAACTGTTATCATTTAGTTAAGTAACATTGTATCCATACAAATTTATTCATATCAATGGAAAACATTCTATTATTTTTTGGCTTCCTTAGAGAGTGCTTGAAGTCTATTTTAGAAATCTGAAAATGTGTTCATTGCATTGGCTTTTTAAAGATAGCCTGAAACATATTTTCTTACTGTGACCTTGCATAGTGTTTAATGATGGGAGCTTGGTAATGATATTGCTTAAGCCCTGATAGAATTTTTTTCTTTAGGTGTATAATATATCAAGATCTTTGATAGAGCATAAACGGCAGCTTGCCTTTACATCCTAAGCTTTAGAAACCTGTAATGCATGTTTCAATTGCCTTGTATAATTAATTGTGTTTTTAACAGTTTCTGTTCTGTTCCTGTAGAGTTACAGTTCTTAAAGACAAACATACAAGAGAAAGCAAGGGAGTAGCTTTTGTGCAATATTTGGACAGACCATCTGCAATTAATGCTTGCAAATCAGTAAACAAAAAAGAAGTGAGTTCATTTAAATATTGTTCTGTATTTGATTTGAGAGCCGGTGTGTTGTAATGAAATTTTGAATTTCATATGTTCATATTTATTCAGTAGGAAGTTGTGGTAAGGTACAACTTATTATTACCTCTGTCAAGGAGGTTACGTTTTGGCAGCATTTGTTTGTTTGCTAGCAAAATTACTCATAGAAGTTATGGACAGATTTTGTTGAATTTTCAGCATGGGTCAGAAATTGGCTAACTTAAGATGATTAATTTTGGTGGTGATCCGGATCACCATCTGGATCCAGGGATGAAACCTTTATAGTGCCAGTGAAAAATAATCTAACAATAAACAAGAAGACAAAGAGATCGTCTTATACTGTTATCACTTAGGGATTAACAAGCAAATGCCACCCAAAATAGCATTTTGCACCTTCTAAGGCGAGAAACTGTGAAATTAAGTCAATTCTGTGCACAAGCACACTCAAGGTTCCCCTAAGCAACAGACTAGGAAATCATCACGGGGAAAACCCCTGTTAATTGAATAATAATACTGCCTTGGTGGAGGTTTGTGCTCTCGGAGTGCTTCTAGTTTGCATAAGTATATATCACCAAAATCTCATTGTGCTGCTCGTTTTTGCTTTAATGTTTCAAAAAATTGTACTCAAATGACAACATTTCATGTTTCCATCATTTCGTTTTGCAGCTTTTTGGAAGGACAATCAAGTGTGTTATTGCAGCCGACAATGGCAGGAGTGCGGAGTTTATAAGGAAGAGGCAATATCCAGATAAAACAAGATGTTATGAGTGTGGGGTAACTTTAATTTAATCAATCGATTTCTGAATACTTGAAGAATCATAAAGTAAATTTAATGTTTCATTTGTCCATTGTTGAACTTAAAAATAGGTGTTGATGTAATAGAACTTGTAGCAGCGCCTTTTTTGATATACTGAAGGGGGTGGGTTACTTCCCCTAGCCGATCTGATGTCCCCAAAAAACAAAATGCCCTCCGCATAAATAGTCTCTTTCATTGTGTATTTCGTTTGCTTGTAATATGTTGTGTTTTAGGTGTTTATCTTGATACTTATTACTCAGTAAATTAGCTGCACACATGTGAGATGTTTCAGATATATTTGACACAAAATTGGATGGATTTGCTTGTTTTTACTTGCTTGTCTTTACAGAATGAATATTAACAGATTTGTCTGACTTTCCAGAATCAAGACAGATTTGTAAAGTTTTTGTGAATTAGGTATTTATCAAGATTTTCTGAAAATGGCCTTGGAGATTTATGGATCGATTTGTTCCTTAAATTCTACCAAATTCTACCATAAAGTAGTTTTTTGGATAAGCTGGCAATTCATTTTGTATTTATACGTCAACTGAATTT
This sequence comes from Chironex yamaguchii, assembly GCA_024741275.1. NCBI lineage: Eukaryota > Metazoa > Cnidaria > Cubozoa > Chirodropida > Chirodropidae > Chironex > Chironex yamaguchii. Next base: position 5,691 of record JANTCA010072123.1, read on the forward strand.
ATTTCCTTACAACATTAAAATAGAATTGCAAGTCTCACTTTACAGATAACTTGGAACTGGCTAATTGAATCTTTCATATAGAAAATAAGAAAGATACACAGTAACGATAAGCATTATCATTACTTTGTTTATATGTTCATAAAACTTCTCGCAGCGCAATCTTTTCAAATGTATCAAACTTCAGATTCTAGTACTTAGGACCTTTGCAAGCAAATAAAAGCTGCAGGGAAACTATGTTCACCATTTGTGGCAGGCCCCAGGAGTAATCGTCCTTTACTCCTTTTTAGTGTACTTGATAAAATCAGATGGTAGTACCTTACATTAGTTTTAAGGATCCCGCATGAATATTGTTCCCATATAAGAATTTCTTTCATACTAACCATGCCCTATGAGTCCTTACTCATAGGGCATGGTTAGTGCTGTTGTTCTTGTTCCACATGAGCTCAGGCTTTTACGGCGTGGTTTTGTGTGGTTATTTAAAGTGTAGGAAAATGCAAAGAAAGGTTTTTGACCTTGTTTTGTGATTTCTTTTGCGTGTTTAATCCCTGTGTAGACATTCAAGTATGAAGGCTTTGAAGCAAGACACAAGTCATAAAGTAACTATGTTTATGCCTAAAATGCTGAAGCAGAATAAAGGTTTTCAAAGTTATATTGCATGCTTTAGATTACGCTGATATTTATTGATCTAGTCGTTGGATTTATTCCTCCAGGAATTTGGTCATCTTAGTTATTCTTGCTCCAAAAATCTGCTTGGTGAGAGGGAACCACCACCGAAAAAGGAAAAGAAAAAATCGAAGAACAAGAGTCGGTAAGATCTTCATACCAAGCTCTAAAAGGTTTATCAAAAGTAGAAAATCTTACTTGAAATCCCATAGGTTTTCTTGCCAGATCTATTTAAAGTGGGGGTGTTCTTTACGTATATGCTTATTGCAAGATATGAAATTTATCATTGATTCATGACGTGACCACTTCCTTGCTTAGACCTATCGCACGTAAATTAGGTAAGTCTAGTCAGTTGCCGTATCGCCTGGTTTATTACTTAAGGTCTCAGTGGAATTTCTTTTGTTACTCGTAGTTCTAGTAGAGTGTGTACTGTTACTTCTCCTGTTGCTGAGGAATTCAATGTGATACCTGCTTCTTTTAAGAGACCCCATGTATACTCACGTTATGCTGAAAGGTACCATATGATTTATGTGATTTTGTTAGGTGCAACCTAATCTCTACGGTTACCATCCAACGTAACCGTTGTCAATATTTAAGGGTTCATTGTAATCCCTGCTGTTTTCAGAGAAGTTTAGTGTAATCTATTGTTAATTAAAGGTTCAGTCTAATCTCTCTTTTTACTGAGAACGTGTCTGTAATATCTACCGTTATTAAAAGGTTCAAAGTAATCTACCTTCACAAGCAATTCAACATTAACTGCCTTTGTTCATTGTAAATGTATTCTCGCCTATTTTTGAGAAGTTCAGTGTTGTCTCTCCTATTATTGAGAGGTTTAGTCTAGTCTATTCTGTTACTGAGAGATTATATTTAATCTCTGCTGTAATGTAAAGGTTTAATCTTACCTTTCCATATGCTTGGAGGTTCATTGTTATCTCTCTTGTTACTGAGAAGTTTCATTTAATCTCTACTGCTGATTAGAGATTGAACCACAAAAGATCCTGTAGATAACAGGTGTGTATAAAGAAGTATGTCGGAGGGAAAGTTAACATGATCTTCTCCTTATTTTTTATGCATTTAGTTCTGCTAAGGATCACGGATGGGAGTATGATTACCAGTCCGCAGACGAAGATGAAGATGAAGATCAAGGGGAAGATTTGCGAGAATCAAGTTTGAGTTATGCAATTCAAATGGAGGCAATGCTCGCGGAGCAAGAAGAGAAAGTAAAGAGAGAGAGTAAAACTGATGATGTACCCTCTAGAGATGCAATAGCGAATAAGAAGAGGATAAAGAAAAGTGCATATTTCAGTGATGAAGAAGAATTTGAGGACGATTAGGTCAATTATCCGCTAATTATGAGCTTATGCACGTGTCTGTTGCTGTTGCTGTTCCAGACCGAAGTGACCCATTGGCCCAATTTGAACAGTCGTATTGGTGTGAACCAGGGAAGTAAACATTAGCGGGCTAAGTCTAGAGTGATTCTTGTAGCATTGAAGGCTATATTGATTGTTTGGCAAAGAGCTATAAATGTTTACACGATGCTAGTTATCTGCTAGCACTGTTTTATCTTTTAATAAAATAAATTCGTACTTCGACAACTACATAAGTTATGGTTAATACCGGGTTCCGTACATGGGGGAGTATAAGTTGAGGGAGTGCAAGTTCAAAGTAAGTTGAATCTGGATTCCATGCCCATACTTCAATTAATACTCAAGTGTTACAAAGGAGGAATACGTAGAAAGTTCAAGAACTAATGCAGGGGTAACTTCAGGAATTGTACCAGCAGCTGACCTGTACGCCATGAAACCAGTATCATGTGGATGTTTGAAGCTTCGTATGATAAAGTTAATAGAAGCTTCATACGTTAATACTCAAAATGACTTGATGGTATCATGATTTCAAAAATTAATCAAGCGCTTTGGAATATAGCCTCTTAATAAGAAATTTAAAGAGTTTACATATACATGCATCAGCTTATATCTAGGGAGGGATCTTATTGGACAGGTATTTATCTTTGGCATTGGGTTAGATTAAAACCAGAGTCTTGAAAGAGAGTTTTATGATTCTCAAAAGTCTCAATCTTGCACAATTATTATGTAAAGACAGAAGTGTTTTTATCCGAATCCGAGTGTTTTTATTCGTTGATCAAATTTATAATCAGATTTATGATCAGATTCGTCCTACAGGTTCTCAACGTCCACGTATGTATGGTCCTAAAACACATAAGAACAATACTCCACTTAGTCGTACTTTATCCATGATTGGTTCCTCTCATCATAATTGGCGAAATGGCTTTCTAACGTTTTAGAACCAGTGTTGAAAATCTACAGCAAAATGTGTATCAAAGATTCATTCACCTTTGCAAACTTCGTCCAAAATATCAAAATCGATTCTTGTGAGGCGGTTATGTGTTCTTTTGACATAACCAGCATTTCACTAATGTCCCCCTTGATTAGACGATAAAATTATGTGCCGATACTTTGTACAGGGGAAAGGTTGAACAGCCCTCCGTCCCAGAGGAGATCTTTGTTGAGTTAATGGAATATGCCACTATAGGTGTTGAATTCAGTTTTAACAATACAATGTATCGACAAAAGGACGGGGTGGCAATGGGTAGCCCCTTGGGTCCAGCATTGGCAAATATTTTTGTCGGCTTTCAGGAGGAGCGTATTATAAAAGGAAACAACCAAAAGTTGTCTGTTTATTTTCACTATGTTGATGACAAATTTGCCATCTTTAAAACAGAGCTGGAATGCGACAGGTTTTTCCTAAAACTTAACCAGTTACATCCAGCTCTCAAATTTACAGTTGAAGAAGAACAAGATACCTTTTGTTCATGTTTTGGTGGAAAAAAATGACACTAATTTGTTAACAACAGTTTACTAAAAAGCTACTTTTACTGGTCAGTACATTCGTTGGGATTCGTTTTGTTCAAAAAAGAGGAAAATCAACCTCATCAGAACACTTGCCCATAAAGCATTTTGTATCTGTTCAAAATCTAAATTAAATTTGTAACTAGGGAAAATAAAATCTATTCTTCCGGAAAATGGGTCCAGAGGAATTTTTCGAGAAAAGATCAGTGATTTTGCAACGGAAAAATCTTTTGGGCCTAAAACATGTCCTGTATACTTAAAACGTCCTTGGCTAGGCAATATTTCTATCCGTATAGAAACACAGATTAAAAAAGCTGCAGTTAGGTATTTCTCTGCTCTTAATCCAAGAATTGTTTTCGCGACTAGAAAGATCTTGCCATCCATTCACAAGGATTGTGTACCTACCACACAAAAAGCCTAGTAGTATATGAAATTTTGTGTCGATGTGAAGCTTGGCATGTAGGTCACACTTCTCAAAGATTGGGTTACAGGATCAAACAACATGTTCCAGCCACTGTACCCCAAGCATCAATTCCTGCTAGAAAACAGCTATCTCGCCATTTTTTCATTTGGACTCTTCAAATTATGTTTTGTTTCTTCATTTTCTCTTTCTTTGTTTCCTTTATTGTTTATGATTGGGTAGTTTTGCTACATGTTTCGTATAAATAGGTTGCCATAGATATATACTTTCCTTTCTGACGATTTATTCTCTGAAGAGTGTCAGACGAAAAAGGCTTTTAAGTGTGTTTTTAATGTTGCAAGTTTTCAAGGCGATTTTCAAGTTTTGTACCACAAAAAGATTGTTCATGAATAACAATACTGCCTATCGAGTCTGTAAGACATTGGCAGGGGTGGATTAAGACGACCTGGGACACCTGACTGTAATTCAACCAGGGAGCCCTGCAATCAAAATAATTAAGCAAGTAGTAGTAAATGTAAGTAGACAAACCAATTCTGAGTGAACTGTAATTAACATTGACATTATCAATTAAACTGTACGTTTTTGAACTTTCTTGAAGGCAAATACATCAATTGAGTCATTGAAATTTAGTACACTACAATTTTAGAGTAGACTGAGTCTTCCGTGCAACATCTGTTTCTTTTTACCTTCACAAACAATCGCTCCCAGCTGTAGTTTGATGCCATCATAGTTAATTAAGGGACTGGTTTAGAAACCCGGCAAAGTTCAGATAAAACTTATTTTGTCTAGGATTTGATGTTGATTTCGGTGGTCACGTGTCACCGTGCACACAGCCCTTTGCAATTTCAAAACATTGACAGTGTTCGTGAGCACCTCTTCCATAAAGACGATTTGGATTCTGTTCTAGAGGAGCTATCCCCACTTCTTAAAGTCTAGAGAGATTTTTGAGCTCTTTAAAAGGCCTCTGTAAAACAACTTCAATTTTATAGATGCTTGACTAGCAACTTTTACAGATACAAAAATTCTTCTTAAAGGCCCGAGGCAAATTCATCAAGCTGTGTATTGCTATTTTAAGTATAGAATCCCTGTTTTATGCATGCGACATGGTGTACACGGCATGTGTGTTTCGTGTTGCCATTGTGTTCGCAAATATTTTTGTGAGTGCTTCTTTAACTTAACTAATCGTCGGATAACAACCAACCCGCCTTGAATAATCCCCCAACCTAAAGAATTATTTTGTCCCTATAAAAGGGCCTTATCTGAGTCATTTGCTAATAATCAGCTTCTTCCAGATAAAACAACACAGGATTCATGTTATTTGTAACTTCACCCTTTCATTGGCAACAAAAATACACATGAAACGAGAACTTCGGTTTTTGTGACAAAAACGGTACAAAACCCGTACTTTTTGTTACTTGTTGATTATTTTAACCCTTGCAATAGCACTGGGGGTGTGGGTGGGGGTGGATACCACCACAAAATCAGAGAAATATTTTATTCCCACAATTGTCCTATTTTGGGTATTTTTTTAAAATTATTCAACAATTTCGGCTTTTTTCTACAAGAGGCATTAAGCTGCACCCACTGCACCCGTAAAAGGAAGACAGGGAGTGCAGCTGTCCCCACTGTTCCCGTTTATCCAGTGTCAGAGGCGAGAAGTGTTTAAAAAATTCACTCGCCAGCTACTATTGTTGTAGAGATATAGGTCAGGACATTTGAAGAAGACATCATTTGGGTTTTTAAACATTTCATAACATCAACAGGAACATAATAAACTATTTACAATAAACTTGATCCAACGTGAACATCCTTTCAGTACAACGTGGCGTGAACGACTGACTTATGCAACTTTGAGGTCTAGGAACGAGTGAAGGATTAACCGCATGCTGCTCCTTCACAACAACTATTAACAGGATGTTCACGGTCATGTGATCCGAAATACACTTTTTTTTCAAGATCGCCGGCCTTCCAATCCAGTGTTTTGATTACCTATGATGCCATCATGGAAAAGGTAGATGCACGGTGCATTGTAAACATTTGGAATGTTCTGGGTACACTTACCATAAATGCTTTATTGAGCGCTCTTGACGTTTATTTAAAAAACCGCGAGTTTTATTCCAGAGGGGCACCTATTTCGAAAGTACATCGTTGCTTTCTTTCAGACGAATGATTAACAAAAAAAAGATATTTGGTATTAAATATTTGACGTGAATTTATTGCAACACAAGAATCGCGATGACCTATATGGTGTGAACTATTTTACGTAATTGATGTGATGTGTAATATTACCCAAAAGATTACTGATGTAATAAGGACACTTATGACATCATGTAGGATAGATTTTTGGTATATTTTCGATAAGTATGATACCTCTAAAATTGTATGTAAGCACTGATTATGTTAGTAGGAATAAGCTTATCACAGGAGAAGTAACAAAGGGTTACTAGTAGCCATTTTAGAGTGAAAACGTATGTGATTGTCTTTGTTGTCGATCAATTCACATCATATTTGTCAACAATTGCAATGTTTAGCATATTGGGAATACGCAGACTGCACCACAAAATGTGCAGCAGGCAGTGAAAGATCATAAGCAATAACTTAGGCAATAACTAAGGTAAATTGACTAAAGGAAGATGTCACGTGTTGTGTTTTTAAATGGTCCATGCGCAAGGGATCACGAATGACCCGAGAGAGAAAAACAAATCTTTATACGATATAGAAAATGGTGTAACATAAATAGGTGTGCTAATTGGGAAAACTAGAGTGCACTGTCCATTTCTCCAATCTCCTCTGCCTCCTTCCGCTTGAAAGACCCTCCCTACTTCAATATCCAACAGCGTTTACTTAACACCATCGCGTCAGCGGATCAACAAATACCCCAACTGGAAAGTCTACAATGCAGTCAAAACATACGAGAATAACAATAGCAATAATACTGATAATCATAAAAATAACAAGAAATATTAATAAGATGACAGTTTAACATGACATTCCCATAACATACATTACTAAATTAATAACAAGAGCGACACTGAGACTGTTAAAATAGTTTAAAATGAGCAAGTTCGATGTCTTATAATCAAACACACACTGCATTGCTGATAGTCTCTCTTGTTCAACTTCCCATTTCTCTAGTCTCATTTGGCCTGTCTAAGCATAAAACATTAAATACAAACATGTCTTTGCATCCAAAATTTGGGGCCTCCTAAATTCTGGGGGCTCCTGGCTTCAGCTTGGTCAGTCCTCCCCTTCATCCACCATTGGACGTTGGTTCATTTCAAGATTTTACTGGTTCATCAGGAATCCCACTCTCTTTGAGGCTTATCAAGCTCTGTTCAAAATATTTACTTGCTATATGAATAATTTTCATCAATTTTTTTGCTGGTTTCCTCATCTTGCTGGTTACAATAATTATCAGTGTTGTGGATGCGTTCCGTCCTATTAGATGCGTTGATTATATTTGACGTTGTTTGCATAAAACATTTTCTGACAAGGACTCAGGCTGTTGTCTTAAATTTCCATTTCTTGAGAGGTACACTTTGGGTACACCTTATACAAATTCGGACAGAAGATTGCAAATTGATGTTTTGTTATTTAAGTCCATATTGAACTGCTGTGGTGCTGTCCTTACAAGATCTTGTACGGCCATGTAGTGTCTCCTTTCCGCATCAGCACATCGCGAATCCCATTGCCAATGTGCTAATTCAAAAGTAAATAAGGAGTCATGTATTTTATTTTTGTTAAATTCGGTACAATGTTCTGGGCAAATTGAAAATCCAAAGGAATAGCAAAAACCCTCTTTTATTAACTTGGCGACTAATTCCGGCGTCGGAGGCTGATTTACACCATGTTTGACGTAATGTCGAATATGCACTGAAGACCTTGCAATGGACACCGTTTGATCCTTCTTTATTTCAGTTCTAAAGTAACTGACATTTACCATAGAAGGAATCCATCCTTCTCCATTCCAGTTACCATCAGGATCCCATTGTAAATGCCAAGCATATTCATCACGATGATGATACCATACATAGTTGCACATTATACTGAAGTGGCAGTAGCAAAATGACGGAATTTTGAGAACAGTTGTCGCTTGGCTGAAAACCACTTTGAATGGTGTACCATGACGCTTCTCCACATATGTTCGCAGTTTAATAATATGGCTTACTCTAAATATCAGTGGAAAGTAAGACATGCATTGCATTACTTGTTTTACATGGAATAAGTGCACGTCCAATGCGACCACTTGTAATCGGTTTACTATTTTCAAACAGGAGATCTTCTGTGACTGCAGTTATAAACAGAGTATCACTATCAACAAATCCAATATACTCTTTGTCTGTGCATCTGTCCGCATACAGCATGTCCACGTACATTCGTGTATGACCGACATCTGGGATCAATTTACTGGTGTATGGATCCATGTAGCATACTCTTGTGGATAGCGTTGGATAACGGAGTGCGACTTTATCTCCATATTTGTGATCTTCTTTATTCTCTGCATCAAGGACCACAAGAATATTAGCTAAATACTTTGGAAAGAACAACTTCATTGTCTTAAAGAGCCAGATGTCGACGTTATCCGCAAAGTTCTATAAATTTCTAGTTGTGTATCTAACGTAAAATTCCACACTCGGTCTTCTTATGGCTGGTACCGGCTCGTTCTCTGTGTTTGAAGTTCTTCTCGTACCGAATGCAAAACCGCTATTCCTACCATATGATGTTATCTTTAAGTACTCATGCTGTTCGTCGGGTAAAAAGTGAATGAAATAAAACGTGCATAACATCACCACGGTTGCAAGTATAAATATGCCAGTGTACTTTGTGCTTACGACTAAAATCATGTTGCTTTAACCATCATGCTTCTAAAGACAAAACCGTATAAAACACTAAATTAAATCACTTCCTAGTTTCCCATACAGTACATTCATGAAATTGTTGACTTGCGGGCTAAAGTGTATTGAAAATGATCAGTCAAGGATGAAGATATAGTTTAAGGAGAATACAATTTCCAATGAAATTGCTAGTATGAAGTTAAAGACAAAACTATGTGACGCTTGGAAATCCGCTATTTCTCCGAATTAACATCTCTTACTTTCGTAAACCACCTGCTCTCTTCACGATCGCCACCCGGACAGATGTCCTTCATGAGTTGAGGAGAACAAGTGACTGCTGCAAAAATGGCATCATTGAGGAATTTAAGTCAACAGCAACCAGGAAAGCAAACAAAAACATCAAAAGATATGTCATGCCTGTCCCATCAATCATGTGACAGAGTAATTTTGTTTCCCAAGGACATGATCCAGAGAGAGCGCTTATAACGAGAGAAATTGGCTCTTTTGAAGATCTGTTGGAACAGAGAGAGGGGGGGAGCTGCTGTGGTACGGCCATATTGAAAGGTCAACATGACTAGTAAAAACAGTGTTGCAAGGATCGATGAGCAGCAATTGATGGAGAACCAAGCAAAGAAAAACGTGGACTTACAAGATACCAGAATTGGATGGGATGAAGTTGAAAGAGACCTGTAAGGCAGCAAAAGACCGACCTGGAGAAGGACAGCACTTCAGTCAGCTTGCCGCCACCGCTACGACCCCTAGATACAGTTGCAGGTCCGAGGCAAGACAAGACAAGGCACTCACAAGAGAACAGCCTGAGTCTCTCTTGTCCCATGTGTAGTGTCTTTCAATCACGTATTTCCTTCTTCATTCATTGTCTACTGAACCCTGATTGGCTAAATGTAACTATTG
>JANTCA010072134.1:0-11223 GCA_024741275.1 Chironex yamaguchii
AGAATATTTTTCTGATTTGACATATTGAATGAAAGTATTAATTAACAAGTTGAAAATCAAGGGGCTGAGGCAATCCCACTGCAAAACTCCCCTACCAACATGAACAAATAATAATAATAATAATAATAATAATAATAGTAATAAATGTCATAAGAAACGGAGTGGTAAACGAAAGCTGCTGCACTTAAGATGCAATATAGAATTTATGGACAGAACATGTTAAAGTAAGAGAGGTTTAAAGAAGAAGTGAACAAATACAACAATGAGCAAGTGAATATTCACAATGAAAGCATCAAGTATGGCAATTTCTTAAACACTGAAGGTAACAAATCAACTAAAACGTTTATCTTTTCTGGAGTCGTTCGCATTTTCAGAGCAACGTTTTGAGGGACCCTCCTGCAATTTGTCAGGCGGCTATATATTAGTTAAGAACCTATGAAAAGCCATTAAAAATTCTCAGACAGCACAATTTGAAATGTTCCTCCCGCGCAGACTGCTCTCTAAGAAAAGTAATGCCAATCCTTAGTTCAAAAAACTACGAAGTACGACATAATGTACAATCCAAAATCTAAAAGTTGTACCGCCAGATATCTTTGAGACAGCGAAAAATTGAATGCCGGTGAGCTGTTCAAAGGGACAAGGCCAATAACCAAGAAAATTGAACAGTGTTAGCCGTAGCCAAGGCTCTCATAAAAGTTTCATAATAATCTATTCATTGGTTTTAGTTGTCGGCATATGTTATTAACAAACAAACGAACACTTGTACACTTAAAGGCCAAAACATTACCTTATTTAAGACACCAATAGCTCGATGAAAAATGGCGAAATGTTATGCGTTTAGACAACTTCGAATGTGCATAATGCTGGCAACAATATTTGATTTCTTGTGTTTCTATGGTTAGATATGGGATTGAAGTCTGTCGTTTGATTACATCTACCTCCTTAAGATATTGTGTGGCATAATTTGAAACTGCTTGATGTCTTGAATGGCAAATGAGTTGTGGTTTTTTCCTTCATCTAATTTAATTTGTTGTTAGTATGTTTTGTGAGTATCTTTTTTGTTATGCTTTAAATGTGATTCTGTACTACCTGCAATTGGTGGCAAAATGTTATTGTTGTTCAGGACAGATTTCATGAAACATCTGTGAAAGCGTAAACTTGATAGAGGCAGTGTTTTGATAGACGTTACAAACTGTCATCAGAACTAACTGAAAAGTTGAAGAAAGTGAAGGAACAGATCCTGAAGGTATAATCTGCTGGTACGGTTATACTATATCTGGTTTTTTTCTTGTAGTATACCCTTAATCAAAGAACTTAAAGATGAAGATATCTACAAAATTGTCGACGTAGCTGACGAGGTGAGATATTTTTTATATTTCGAGTAGCTTTAACCATATTTCAGTCGCCACCTGTACCTTTTTACGATCTATGTGTATACCTATATGTATATGTGTACATATACATATAGATAGATATATTTCTCCATTAAATAAACACAATTTCTTGTAACGTTTTGACTTAAGTCTTCATCTTGAGTTGCGAAGAAGTTTCATTTTAAATTACTTTATTGACCAACAAGGGGTAAAAAGGCAATTTATGACAATGTTTAGGGGTTCAAGTTTACAGGCTGATGAAAGCTCACACAATGTCTACGCTGATTGAAGCGAAGCTCAATAGTACAGTAAAACTGCCTGCGTTTACCCATGCCGCATACAAAGCAAAACAGACCTGACTAAAGGCTGGGACAAAATTTTGGATACTAGATAATTAGTATCGTATCAGAAGTTCGTTAACTTCAAAAAGTCCAATGTGCATCGCTTTGTTCGTGACAAACTGACATCGCATTGCATTGTGACACGAAAAAACGCTAAGGGCTGTACCTCTTGCAGCAAAAACAAAAGTGAAATATGGACAATGCATGGTTTGTAATCTGCATCATGCACCTCTCCCGGGGAGAGGGAGTAAGTAAGAGAAAAAAGAATAAGAGGGAGTGGATACAGGAGAGAAGAGGAGGAGGAGTGGATACAGGAGAGAGGAGGACGAGGAGTGGATACAGAAGAGAAGAGTACGAGAAGTAGATACAGGAGAGCACAGGACGAGGAATAGATACAGGAGAGCACAGGACGAGGAATAGATACAGGAGAGCTCAGGACGAGGAGTGGATACAGAAGAGAAGAGTACGAGGAGTAGATACAGGAGAGCACAGGACGAGGAATAGATACAGGAGAGCACAGGACGAGGAATAGATACAGGAGAGCACAGGACGAGGAGTGGATACAGAAGAGAGGAGGACGAGGAGTGGATACAGAAGAGAAGAGTGATTAAGTTTTAACTACCTTAAGGTGGTCACCAAATCTGGTTCAACAAAATGGCAAGTAGTTATGTGAAAAAGATTCGGCTTACCAAAAAGGAATCACTGTTGTATGGCCCTCATTTTATGTCTCAGACTTATTTCATTCTTGTATCAGTGTCATAGCCGTTCGGAAGGCACATGAAATACATACATAGACAATATGAAATCCTTTTCAGTGACGTTGCAAGTAGATTTGAGGCAGCAAGTGTTTGTGTTACAAAGAAAGTCGAAGAGGTTCAGTTAGTAAATATGAAGTTTACTGTGATAGAACACATTTATGGCTTAAAGTCTACAAAATTTCAAACTTTTTCATACTTGATCCGAATGATGCTGTTCCACAATAAATTTTATAATACAAATAATGATATTCAGTGCAAATATCTCGTCATGCACTGCAAATACGTCATCATGGTTTTGAGCTTAAGTAAACCATCTTGTCAAATTGCCTAACAAATTTTGAAGTTATTGCGTAACTTTAATTGACTTTTGTTTCACATGGACATATTGACACTTTTAAGCTTTATGCGCAAAAGGAATTAAATAGTAGACATTTTAGTTTTTAAACCCATTTACGATCATGTAGTTTTAAGGAGACCTCTTTCCACTGTTGGATGCAGCTTTTAATCATCATTTATTTGAGTTAGAAACGCATAGAAATACTAATATTAGACATGAAAACTTTACAAAGCACAGATAGACTTTGTTTTTTTTGAGCTTGGAAGCAAGTTTTTTCGAGGTGTCCAACATCTTGCGTTAAATTCGAGTTAAGGGATGTTGTAGCAGGACTAATGCCTATCGTTTTCTAAAATTTAAATTACGTCTTTTCAAGGTATCCAACATTTTGCGTCAAATACGAGTTTTGCAAGATCTTGGACAGTACAAAACGGCCATCAGGGTTTCCTTGCACTTTCTGTAATAGCAGCACTGACAATTGGGACGTATACTAGCAACCTCAAGGACTAATCAATATTCGAAGAAATATTTTGGTCATGGAGGAAAGCTTTGAATAGTGCAAGGAACTGATTAAAATATTTAGAAAGGAATTAAAAGATTTACGAGATGTGCACAGTGAACGTTTTGATCTTACATTCAAGACGGGAAGAGAAGTCAGAATTGAGAGAAGCTTGTTGTCCTTGATTTGTTTCAGCTTATGCAATGAAAGTCATCAAATTTAGTCAAAACGCTGATGAGTTTAATTTTTACGTTCCTTGATAAGCTTCAGAAGTTAATTTGATGGTTATAAAATTACTATTTAGTCAACCATTGATGTTTTGATGCGTTTAAAAGGGGGTTTTATAGGTCTTCAAACATTGCAACCACACTTTGAATATTTTCTGAAAATTATGGCTCGAAGTGAATGTAGTAGATACAAAGTAGCATATCAGTTGAGCAAAGGCACTGCTTTTTGCTATAACTCAGGGAAATCTAGCCAAAGATGTCGGAATGGAAACCATCTTGAATCCAATTACAACAGCATGAAGCATTGTCAGCTGCAAATATGTTGGGTTATTACCTCCGCCAGGAGCTTTTGTTTTTGTGAGTGTTTGTTTGTCTGTCTGTTTGCCGTTCGTTAGCCAAAGTTAACTAAAAACTTATGGATGGATTTTGACGAGTTTTTCTTGAGGTGACCTGGGATAAGAAATATATTACTTACTTTGGGGGATGATCCAAATGAAATCCTGAAGTCTGGATTACTCTTTTGGTCCCGAACCTTTGACAATGCTAGTGAGGGGTAACCCAGTTACTATATTTGTTAATGATATTTTCATGAAAGTGACTGGCAAGGAACTGATCGCGGAAGAAACCCCCTTTGTTTGAATACTAATACTGGCTTGGCGGAGGTGTGCTCTCTTGACATGCTTCTAGTTTGCAATGTATGTGGATAGTTTACTTTTTGCATTACCAGTGGCGTAGTGGTAGAGTGCTGGCTTTGGCTGCTGAAAGTCGTGGGTCATGCGAATGACTTAAAAAAATGATAAATAAGGCTTTGCAGCTTAGCACTCAGCACTAAAGGGAAAGATTATGGACGTTTGACACACAGTGATGCCCTTGCACAGCTGCGTCTCTCAAAGTCTAGGGAAACTGAGTTGGGCGTCGCCCTATACACCAAAATGGTAGAGGAAGGAATTTAACGTACTCATTCTTAATTTATCATTTTACAAGGGAGAGCATGGGCAAGGTAAATAGAAGTTATATGCCATTGGATAACTGGGTCAATGTTAGACACTTTTTTACATAACAGACAGTTACATTAATTATTTAATACGAGATTGATTGCTTGTGTATTATACAATGGAAAACATTAAGAACGTCGCCAATGATTGCATAGTATGAATATGAAATTTATGAAACGTCTTCAACAACGCAGATTTTCCCTTGCTTCATGCTAAGAATTTTATTTTTAACCGATCTTGGCAATCTGTTTCTCACATTGGCAGATGAGATGAGTACAACGTCTTGAAGTGCCATCTGTAAGTAGTCTAGTGGTCACCATTTAACAGAAGGGTCGCAGAAGAACAGAATATACGTAGAATTTGTAACATACGGTTTACTTATACATTTAATATGTTTTTTTAACCGTTTATCCCACAGCCTTGTTTTGCCCACCTTTCTCAACCTGGCTGATACCTGAACAATTTAAGCATATTGTGACAAGGTATCTTCTAAAGAACAGAAATCTTAGAACAGAAAGCTGTTAGTCCTTCTATAGCCATAATGGTAGTAATGTAAAGTGCTCCTGGCTTAGGCTGTACAATGACTTGAGTCTTCAAACATTTTGCCAGCAGAGGACTATGTAATGCCAGCATTTGTATGGGTAATTAATGTTCCGTTGTTTCTGAAAGTGTAGCGCACTAGTTAGTGCCAAAATGAACGTCCAGGCCCATGATAGAAGCCTACTTTGAGCATCAAAGGGGATGACAGCCTTGTCTGATGCTGACAAGTTTATCAATATTTTTTCTCGATTTCTGCTTTCGACATTTTCTGTTGCCATCCGGCTCTGGTGTACCATGTCGTATATTTTCACAAGGTACCCCTTGTTGGGGCGGAGTATGCGTGGTAAGCCCCACACCAAGCTCCAAAGAATGACTCCAAAATGATCGATTTTATGTATCCTTAAATACTCCAATTATCAAAAAAAACTTTAACAATATGCATAACAGCAATTCAAGCTATGTACAAAACTAAAGACAAATATCTCTAGAAGGACCGTA
Source organism: Chironex yamaguchii (assembly GCA_024741275.1). Lineage (NCBI taxonomy): Eukaryota > Metazoa > Cnidaria > Cubozoa > Chirodropida > Chirodropidae > Chironex > Chironex yamaguchii. The sequence goes on from JANTCA010072134.1 coordinate 5,566, forward strand.
AATCTGTAAAATTCGTGTACGCTTAGAGACTCTTAGGCTCAACAGAGCAACTTCTCTTAAGCAAAATGCAAGCATATTATATGAGTATTGTTTCTTACTAAATGTCTCTCAAATTATAAGTCGGTTCATGAAACCAGGAGGTTAAGTACCATTACTAATAAGTTTTCGTCACGTGAAGTATTGAAGAAAGGAATAGAAACTCCTTAGGATAAGTTGACATGTTCAGAAATCTTGTATTGATTTACCATGCAACCTTCCCAGAAGTAACTTATAGCTGTAAGCTTTTATACGATAATAATTTACTTGTGTTTGAATGGTTAATGCTTCTTGACTCTTAATTTTCAATATCTTTCATTATTTATTTGTTAGCTTGTTTGTTTGTGTCCATTTGACCCTTGCTTCTGATTGATTCGATTCAAATGCATTTGGTTTAAACATATTTACGACGTCTTTTATGTTTAGAAGCGTGTGAGATGCAAAAAGGGTTTTCTTGTTTTTAAATTGTTTTGAAATGTTTGAAGCAGGCTAGATGATATTAAAGGAACTTACAAAGTCATTGCGTCTTGCTTGTTCATAAATAGGCCCCTTCTTCTTAAGGCATGAATCATTGTTTATCTCCTGTGCTGATCTCCGAGATCTCAAAGTATCCAGCGTAGGACTTAAAGGAGGATGTGCATTGATTGATAGCATAAATGAAGACAGTATTGTTTGCCTTCATGATATATAGCAGTATCACACGCTGACCTTGTGGTACATTATTATATTATACTTTCTACAAAGTATTAATATAAAACACTTCCAGAAATATAGCTGCAAGCACTGACAAAAACCCACAGCAGACACAAAGTGCTTTGCTGCCTCCACTGGAAAATCTTGATTCCTGTCACCACTGAGGTGCACTTTGAGGTATACATTGCTTGAAAATCTTATTTCTAGTAGCCTGAAAATATAAGAAGGATCTGTCAAACAAAAGCTCAAAAGGGCTTGGGATTTCATTACATGATAAACATTAATTATCTATGGCTTTAATTAAATCGGCTAAGACTGGGATGGTTCCAAATGAATATACTAGGTCAATTCTACAATTCGTGTAGTTCAAACCACTTGGAAGAGAGTTTCAGTATTGTATGTGAAAGGAGCACGTCCAAGCTGGGATCGATATAGCGATTCTAGGCTGTCATTAAAGCCTGAACATGTTATTTAATATATGAACGCTAGTTAGTATGGGCTGTTTCTTTATGTTTAGATTTCCTGTCTTAGCAAGTGGATTTTACATCAGTTTTGTTATCGGAAATAGCAGTTATAATTACGTAACGTAGATAATTGCATTTGATAATTATATAATTATACAACAGGCTGGAAGATAAAGCCACACGAAAATAAATGCCCAACAGTATCTCCATACATTTGGTCTAAAATAGAAATAAAGATAGATAAAATGTGAATAAATATTTAGATTTAATTAAGAAACCACTGATGGTAAAGTACATTAGTACTCTAATATAATTGTTTATGTAATGATTTATCATTTTGATTGTTACGTTTTTATTTTATGATTACAATGTTTATACTGTAAAGTGGTGTGTGACTTTGACACCAAGCCAGAACCTTTTTAATTTCTTCAGTTTCTGTGATTAGTTTTTGGCCCCTCAAGCAGCTGTGTAAATATTATCATAGTTTAACAGCTATCTTGAAATTTAGTTCATCAAATATAAACATATTTATGTTCATATATGAAATATGGCATAACAAAAAAACTTTGAAACTAAACGAAATTGTATTCAGTCTAATTTGTCAAGTTTTTTAATTGCAATGACTTAGGAGATAATTTGAACTGACTAATTCATAAAGCATTTTTTGATCCATTTTGCTAGAGATTTTGAATGATTTAATTATAAGCAGAGAAATGATTACTTGCTTTTGAAGTCACTCGTAAACTAATTTTTGAAATAATTGTGCTTTTCGTGAAATTCTTTCTTAAATAGTTGCATGTTTTGCAAATCCTTAAATAATCGCATTCTTTGTTGAATAATTTCTTGAAGATTGTACTTTTGCCAACCCACACTTGCTTTGAAACATTAGCCAATTGAAGATTTTCAAACATTTTTCTATACAATTTGTTATTCACTATTTGTTATTCTATTTAATTTGTTAATTTGGTATTCATCTTCTACTGTACAACGTTTTCTTGTACTCTTGTGCTCATGTTATATTTAACGTGTTTGTCTATCGTATTTTATTTCTCGCGAGGTCAGTTATATTTAACAGAGTAAGTTATGCAATGTTCTTAGTGTGTTCCACAATGACATAGTTATCACATCTGCATAACATGATTTTTGAATGGTTTTATTTCGGGTGTCATTTTTGTCTACAGGACTTTTATCACGCTGATGAATACATAGTTCGAGAAGGGGAAGCGGGAGATACATTTTTTATCATTAAAGAAGGAACTGTAAGTCCACTTATTTTGTCATAAGGTTCCTGTCACATCTTTTTTTTGACATCAAAGTAATTGTGAAAGAGGTTTTAGAGGAAATACGTTATCACAGATTATGGTAGGAATAGTTCATATACACGGTGAAGTTATATTTTTCTTAGCTATTGACAGATTTCTTGGTAAGTCACTGTAGAGGCATTTATTTCACAAAATGAAATCGAGTAATTTGCAGTTGATATAGATATTATTTACGTGATAATAAATGACAAAAATATAGTTAATAGAAACAAATGTTTATTATATCGGTACTGCATACCCGAAAGGAATGTGGTACATTTTGCCACGAGGATCTACAAAATACCAGTTTGGAATCTGGTGCGAATTAGTGTCCCCTCGATGAGGGTAGGTGGGCCTCTCCGAGTCTTTGTCGACAGCAAATCTAGTTCTTGTGACATGATAGGCTCACTCTTAATAGCACTATCGATGCATCAAGTATTTAGCTACTGGCAAGAAGAAAACAAACACTGTCTTATAACAGGAAGGACAAACGTTGTCAGCGAACAAGAAGACAAACATTGTCAAAGAACAAGAACGAAAATAGTGGCAAAGAACAAGAAGACAAACAGTGTCAACGAACAAGAAGACAAATATTGTCAAAGAACAAGAACGCAAACAGTGTCGAAGAACAAAAAGACAAACATTGTCAAAGAACAAGAAGACAAACATTGGCAAAGAACAAGAGGGCAGTGTCAAAGAACAAAGAGACAGAGAGGGTCAAAGGAGAAGAAGGAAAACATTGGCAAAGAGCAAGAACAAAACATTGGCAAGGTACAAGAAGACAAAAAAAACCAGTCGTAAAGAACAGGAAGGTAAATGGGGTCAAAGAACAAGGAACAGAAAAGGGTACATATTGGCACAAGAAGCAATGAACAAATTGAAAGCTAACTTAATGTAAGTAAAGTTAATAAATTAACAGTCAGTAATAGTGCTCTGAACGTATTACTGCCAAAATAATTATAAACATGTAGGAAATGTAGATAGCAGCAATTGGCAACAAAATAAACAGTAGGAGCACAAATTGACGCTGGTAAAGAAGATACGTATTTGATAAACTACACTGTGGTATTCCTTTAAAACACCTTACACTGCAATTACATTTCTTAAAGTTTCCTTATTCACATTATTGGGATTTGCACGCCGTACTAGTGTGAAAATGTGTTTAGAACGTTAAAACGGCCTTTCAATATTAAGTGGATTACGCATTTTTATTCACATGATACATTTATAATATATCACATCAAAAATTACTTTTATATGTTGATCCTGGGGGGTACCTTCATAATGACGTGACAGAGGAGTCCGACCAGTTTGAGGGTCTTAGCGAATGCTACAAAATGACTCAATTTAGAGAGATAAAACGTTTTTTCAATTGGACTCTTCCAATAATGCTTTCTTTCTTCATTTTCTCTTTGTTTCATTTTCCTTTCTTGTTTATGATTGGCTAGTTTTGCTGCATGTTTAGTATAAATAGGATGCCGTATACATATACTTTCCTTTTTGACGATTCATGCTCTGAAGAGTGTCAGATGTAAAAAGATTTTGAGGGTCTCTTCAGCGCAATGTCGCAACTATATTCATCGTATATTGTAATTACTGGATGCTACCAAATGGCATAATTTTGGTCATTATGCTGCCATTAGGATGCTATTGTAAAAATATAATACCATTTGAGGGCAATTTTTTAAATTTGGCATTTGCCCCCTTTGACCCTGACTAAATTCCATGTCAAGCCATATTGCAAGTGCCCCCTGGGATCATGATATGTACTACTTTTGAGTGGATCATTTCAACTATTATTTTACGCAAAAATTTGAGCTCGCAACTTTAAGACGCAATAGTCAGCACTCAAATCGGTGTCAAGTTATGAGACAAAAGGTTTTTAAAGGAGACATCTCATCTCCCTAGTGTCACAACACAACCGTAGGTTGGAATGCGCTTTACTTTTTCTGTGTATCGGATGAAGCCTTCGTCAATGCTTTAATATATATCTAATATATCTATTTCTCAAAAGCGTTATTGTCTAATTACGTAATACGTATTTCTAGCACTGACAATGTATTAAGAAAATGGATGGCAAGCTAAGACATTTTCTGTAGGTATTGTCTTTATATACATTGAGTAGAGCTGCCGTGGTATAGTGGATAAGACGACGATCTTGCAGGGCAGTGGATGTGAATTCGAGCCCGCTTCACCACAGAGAACATGACATTGGTGAGAGAAGGTAACGGGAACCCACTCTCGTAACATCACTTCCTAGGAAAATTCCCTAACCATGGCATCGGAATCAGCCACACGCGATAGCGAGTATGCTATTAAAAAAATACATTGAGTGCTGAATAACATTTACTACTTGCCATGTATTCAGCGGGATGTTTTCTATTTTCATGGCAGGATCTATGCTGTCTGTATCCGTTAATTCTTTCTACTGCTTACTCATTCTTTGAAAATTGCGTATAATGATTCAGCACGTGAATTTACCCACACAATGCAGTACGTGACACTTTAGTATTACTATATTTTCAATTCCCTTTCGTGATTTACATATTGGTTTACTTCTGGAATAAATTATCCCAGCTGAAAACGCAAGACATGTCTGTTTACATTCAAGAGATCACAGCATGCACGTCTAGCAATCCTTCATACTTATGGCTGTGGTTTTGTTTAACCATAATGTCATGCTGTGTCATTTTCCTTTTAATGCTTGCTCCTGCCTGAATTCAAATGAAGCATTGCACAATGATATAAATGGATGTGCAGGTTACTGTTGGCCAGTGTTCAGTGAAGCTCGCTTGATCTCGATCTTAGCAATATATGATAAACATGTTAATCAGGGTAAAGAAAGCATAATCAAATTACGGATTTAGTGAAGGAAGTGAAGAATTGTATTTCAGTGAGACTGGATGAGGTCAAGATACATATGTGCTCGACAAAGCGAACAGAAGTAAGCATTTTAATCACAAGTATTAAGCTGTTTTGGAAACATACGGTACATAGCCTTGCACAGTACATAGCCTTACACAGTACATAGCCTTACACAGTACATAGCCTTGCACAGTACATAGCCTTACACAGTACATAGCCTTGCACAGTACATAGCCTTGCACAGTACATAGCCTTGCACAGTACATAGCCTTGCACAGTACATAGCCTTGCACAGTACA
>JANTCA010072145.1:0-15390 GCA_024741275.1 Chironex yamaguchii
GATTATGATTATGATTATGATTATGATTATGATTATGATTATGATTATGATTATGATTATGATTATGATTATGATTACGATTACGATTACGATAATGATAATGATAATGATGGTGATTATGATTATGATAATAATGTTGATTATGATTATGATAATGATGGTGATTATGATTATGATAATGATGGTGATTATGATTGTGATCATGATGGTGATTATGATTGTGATCATGATGGTGATTATGATGATGATCATGATGGTGATCATGATGGTGATAATTAATGATGGTGATAATGATGGTGATGATGATGGTGATGATGATCATGATCATGATTATTGATAATGATAACGATGGAAAATAGGTATATTCTGTGTATGAACCTGTCGATATTTGTCTTATTGTAAGAAAATGATTTTATCAACGTTGACGCCACAATGATTAGACAATTTAAACAGCCAAAAGTAATAATTAACTATCGAAGTTTATAGTGATTCTTCAACTACTCTTAACCGTATTGCTTTTCCACTGGAATATGTTTGGAAAGCATTGATTGTACCGCCTGATTTGCACTCAAATAAAATACGAATTAACGTGGAATCATGTTGAACAAACAATCAGGAACATACATATTGAAATAGTCAGGGGTAGGCAAGCCAGATTATATATAGATGTAGGCCAGTAATCCTAAATGTGCAAGGGACATACTGAATGTGCAAGGTGCAAGACCGTAAACAGTATAGGGACATACTGAATTTGCAATGTGCAAAGAGGAGGGACGTACTGGAGGAGCAAGAAACAAGGCCGTAAAAAGAGGAGGGACGTACTGGATGAGCGAGAAACAAGACCGTAAAGAGCAGAGGGACGTACTGGATGAGCAAGGCACAAGGCCGTTAAAAGAGAAAGGACGTACTGGATGAGAAAGGCACAAGGCCGTAAAAAATAGAGGAACGTACTGGATGAGCAAGATACAAGGCCGTAAAAAGTGGAGGGACGTACTGGAGGAGCAAGAAACAAGGCCTTAAAAAATAGAGGGACGTACTGGATGAGCAAGGGACAAGACGGTAAAAAATAGAGGGACGTACTGGATGAGCAAGGCACAAGGCCGTAAAAAATAGAGGGACGTACTGGATGAACAAGAAATAAGGCCTTAAACAGTAGAGGGACGTACTGAATGAAACAAAGCCGTAAACAGTAGTATTAGTAGTTGTAGTAGTAGTAGTAGTAGTAGTAGTAGTAGTAGTAGTAATAGTAGTAGTAGTAGTTGTAGTAGTAGTAGTAGTAGTAGTAGTAGTAGTAATGTAAACTTAATCTATTTGTGACGTTAAAATTAAATTGCATCTCTCACTTTACAGGAAACTTAAAATTGACTACTTGAATCTGTCATATGGAAGAATAAATTTAAGTAACACAATATTTCTAAGAATTACAATTAATATTTGGTTAATCTTTCATTAGTTCTAGATATGTCTATTCTCTATTTCTTGAGCAAAATACGTAACAGTATTTCTTATGGCAATGTCCATAATATCTTTAAGGATGTAGTTCTTGCATTATTCTGGTATCCTAAATCCTTTGACATACTGATGGAATCGTTTGACGTTTTACCAAATATCCCATCATAGCTGATCGAAGGGATAATGAATTTGACTTGTTCATATTGATTTGCCAGCTCTTCAATCAAGTTATCATATTTTTGCTGCTTACATAGAGAGATTAAAATTTTTGGCAGACTGTTGTTGATATAGCTAACAGTGAAATTTTATTTGTTCTTAGGCATATGACTTCGATTGGACGCCCAAAGGGAGTTAAGAGTATATATTGAGTCATTATTCACATTTAAGAAGAAGGAGCTTTGCGAGATACGTTGGTTTTGATGTCTGTCCTCATGCTCCCTACAAAATCCTTTAAGAGTATCCTTTGTGTGCTTATGGACATCATATTGAATATTTGAAAAAGATGATGTGGATTTCCATAGCTCTCTTTCCATACTCGTTGGAAATGTTCTTAGGGCATTACGACACACTGTCTGGCACTGGCAATATTCGATAGAAGGAAAATAGAGGTTTAAGCCAAATTTGTTCCTAGAAAGACAAATGTTACTAAGAGCTCCAGAGATTGGTATTAGAGGCCTTTTGCGTAGGTAATCTGGGACTACATTATCAAGGTGCTCAGGTACCCACGTTTTTGAGAGGTCAGAAACCGTTAGATGCCAAGTTAGTTTTGCAAGCAGATAGCAATGGTAAAGCAATAACTTACTTTTGGGATGTAAGGAAAGAACATTAATTTTTGACAAAATGTCTTTGTAAGTGTTAGTGTAGTGACTTATGTTTCGTGAACCTGGTAAGATATTTCGAAGACAAAGTGACAACCCAAGTAACGAAACGATTCTCCCTGTTTTACTATTGGGATTATATTATTATTGACAATAAGCTTTGGATGAAATTGTATATACGTTTTTATGCCAAGTGTCACGCATTTGTCCATTCTAATGATCATTGCAGTCCACGCACACCATATTGAAAAAGGGCTGGGAAGTAACTGGTTCTCGTACTCTATCTCACTGATGACTGCTGCATCATCTGCAAACTGGAACAAATGAAGTGGATCTAGGGACAATGAACTTTTTGTAAGATACCCTAACTGACGGAATTTGTCACACGTAATATATATGGATGAATGTGTTGAAGAGAAGTGGACTCAAGCAGACAAATTGTAAAACACGACGTCGAATAGGAATGAATGGAGTGCAAAAATTTGTAATAATAATAGATATTGAGAAGTCGGTTTATGAGCTTTTAATAAGGCATTGTATGTGCGCGGGAATATGATGATATTTAATAACATCTTTAAGCAAGGCATTGTGGACCTATGCAAGTGCTTTTTTGAGATCGAGTATTGATATCACAAGGGAGCGCTTTTTGATCCTGGCTCTATTGATGATAGATGCCATCTGGGTTGTGTGTTCTAAAGTATCCGAATTCTCCTTTCAATAAAATTGTTCTCGGATAAAAAATTATCAGTAGAATTTGGAATTTGCGTGTATAAACTTTGCTGTTGTAAATTTGTTACTTTAACATTAGAATACAGTAGCAAGTCTCATTTTACGAACAATGTGACATTGGTTACTTGAAACTTTTGCATAGAGTTTGAGGACGTAAGACGCAGATGAATTATTTACTTAAACTTTTGTCACTTCTGGATGTGTTCGTTCTCTGTAGGAGTAGTTGTTGGTGTGGTAATTGCAGTGCAAACTCTGTTCAGTTCATTGTATCATTGAAATACAAATGCAAGACTCACTGATCACGGACAAAATAGAAAAACAAGATAGATATGAGATGTATTCCATATTGTGCTATCATTTCAATTGAATAACATGTCCCTCTTCAAAATTCTCTCTCTCTCTCTGGGCACCATTAGGAATCTTGTTTTTCAAATTTCTATACAATACAGGGAAAGGAAGTCTGTATCTATACGAATTAATTAAAAGATTAGATTCAAGCTGAATGCCTCCAGCTAATATTGTTACGATCGGCATTTCCTGCAAAATAGATTAGCAAAAGAAGGTTGAAAGATAACTGCTATGCAAAACATATTAGTTGACAAACACATTGAAGTAAGCTTTAAACTGTGGCTTGTTTGATACATCCAGTCAATTCACTTACTTACCATCACAACACCAAGCTGACGTGAAATCGCTTAATGAAACTATTTTCATTACCAAATTAGTTTGAGAAGAAAGCGCTCTATAAGATATTATTTAAAATTTAAACTGCAAATCCTTTACAACACTGAATTCTCCCATTTTTCCTCTCCATTTCGAGGCTTGATAAGCAGGTGGCAATTATAATTAATATAGATCTTATAGGCCAGGTTGTGGCATCTCTAACGTCTCATGAGATATAAGCAGTTTCCAGTTACCGTAAAGGAGATGTTTATGCTTTCGTTAAGCTGTTTTATTAGCTTTCAATTTGTTTTAGAATATGGCATTTATTTAGGCAAAAAGTGAATTGCATTCTTTTTTTTAATTTTTCTGGCCTTTTTATTTGTCACTGGTTTGAGCATTTTTAATTTACTTGGTATCGTTCAGTATACTCTTCCTACACTGGAACTCTTCCGCTGAAATTTGGTTTTGGATAGTAATATACTACCTCTAGTGAATAATCTGTAGATTTATGACTAATTGTGATACGAAGCAAAGGAAAACCGTGCTTACAAGCTGGCGCCCTTGCTTATGATTTATGGCTAATTGTGATATGAATCGAAGGAAAACAGTGCTCACAAGCTGGAACCCTTGCTTATGATTTATTTGCTTACAAAATGGCAGAAAAATACCCCAATGAGACCAATTTTATTCTCTTGCAGCCTGACATTCAAATTGCTTAGTTTAGATTTTAACCTCGTAATCATGATTTATACGATTGACCTTTTTGCAGAAAATCATTCGTTTGATAGAATCGCGTGTATGCTTGATTATCTCTCTATTAAAACTGCCGTGCGCATCCAAAATGTACGCAGTGAACCGTGGATATATACCTCTTTACGATAAGTCCCGCAACTATCCACACGGATAACAATAAGCTGTCAAACAATTCTTTTCTAATGGCATACTCTAAAGCAGCTTTAATCGCTAAAAGAAATAAAAGGATACTATCTTTGATGCATAAAGTATTCTTCTACATATATCGCAGAAGCAAACTCTTTTTAGCCATACAGAAAGGAATCCTACCAAAAGGAAACACTCGGAGTTAGACAATCAGATTTGGTGACATCAAAGGAAATCGTTCTATTTGCCGATGTAAAAAAGGCAGAAAGTAGTTTCTGTACTTGAAACATGCCAAAATGGATGTCCTTTTTCCAATATGCCATTGCTTGCAGCCTGCATTGCATCAGGTATTCTTGCGTCACCATGTCGTTCAGTGTGGCAACTGCTCTGCCAATTTATGAACTAATTTCTTGCTACCTATGCTGATTTTAAGCATGGTTACTGTCGTGTCCCTGACGCTGGATACACCTTAAAGTGGTTTTGTCAATGATAATGATGTTTTTCTTCATTGTTTATCGCTATGTGCAATTAACGAGTCCCATTTGCTACCCCATTGCTACCCCAGATCGATGTCGTCAGATGAAAGGCATAATCAGTTCCTGAACCTGTTCTGTTGACTATCTCTGAGTAGACATCGTCTACTTCACGCTTTATTTAGGATAGATTCTTCACCTTGAAGGCTCCGAACTTTGTTACCTCGGCCACGTAGGTTATGTTTTTGCCGGCGTTGGTTTGTCTGTCTGTTTGCTAACAACATAACTCAAAACGTTATTAATGGATGTTGACGAGATTCTCAGGATAGGTCAGAAATGCGCCAATTTAGAACTGGTTAGATTAAGGTGGTAATTCGGATCATCTTCTTGATTCTGGATCGCTTTCTCCGTAAATCATCTTCATTGAGGGAATATCCAATTACCATATTAGGTAATGACAACTTCATGGAACTCAACTGGCAAGGATATCATCGTAAAGAAAACTCGTGTTGTTTCAATAATCATACAAGGTTGGAGAAGATTTGTGCTCCTGGATTGCTTTTAGTTTGAAATGTTATTAACTGGTTGAATTTCTATGCTAACGTATTGTGTAGGCCCCCTACTCTCCTCAGTGTTGACGGACATCCTTTATTTTATTGCAGTACAAGCCCTGTCAGTGGTTTGTCTACTTGTTACAATAGTCACTGCACTTAGTCAAGCTTTTCTACATCTCTTCATGATACATTACGTTCGATATTTCATTACCTGTATCTGACGTTGGTTGATTGGCCTTTACGAATAACTTCCAATTGCCGAAGGACTGTTTTTGTTTTTCAATTTCTGTTGGATTTTAAGCATTATTGATCGCATTAGAGAGATATTTACAAATCAATAGTTAATAAACATCTGTCAGCAGAGACAGAAAAAATAGGTACAATATTAGATGTGTTGGTTCCCGCGAACAAGGCAATTGATAATGGTTAGTTTGTTGAAATCAATACCATTCGATTTTTCGAATTCTTTGATTCGATATCGGTCCTCCCAACCGATAAAATTTTATAGCATTTTGAGACTTTTAACATGTTTGTGTCCACATACGTGCTAGAGTAAGATTCGTATGAAAAGTTGAGGTATTTCCAGTAATTATTATTCTCTAAAGAGCACATAGTAAATTCATGGAAGAATACCCTTTTTATTTTAAAGACAGCTTACATTCTGAAATATTCCAATATCAAGAATTTGTCAAAACTGACAGTGGACAAAAACAAAGTGGGACTTAGTGCCCATGTCAAAGTACAAGAAAAGAAATAAATGTGGGGTTTTCTTCTGGATTGATTCACTGTAAATGGCCAATTTACTGTCCACTATCGAATAACCATCCATCTTGTAATTGCCTTAGGCGGGTATGAGAGGGGTGTGTGGACAGCGGGTGATCGATAGCGTGCTGTATCGGTAAAAGTAAAGTGCAATTACTAGAAGACTTTCTGTCTAAAATTATCAGCACATTCAATCTGAATTTTAAAGCGTTGAAATTTCCCTTTTTGTCTTAGGAATTCGTTTTGGGAATCTTTACTCTATCTTTCCTCTGGTCATCGCCATAATCCTTGCAGTTATAATAACCTAATCGCCTTGCGCTATTTTCCAGTTGAACTTTGCTGTTATTGAATTGCCTTTATCAACGTTAGTCTTTTAAACACCATTATAGTTAAACTATAGACACCGAAATATGAAAAATCAACCTATATTCTTTGCCCTCTTTGCTCCAGGGATACACACCAAATGCATTCGTCTCAAATATTATTTGAGGTTTTAGTTTAATATCGGGGTCCGTTTTGACTGATAAACGTAGTAATCATGTATGTTGGTTTCAAAATCTAATTTGGACGAAACGTTCGAAAGAAATGATGTATCTTGAAAGAGAGAGTTTGACTGCATTATTTTTGGGATTTTTCAGTACTTGCTGAAGTTATAAAATCTTCATTTAATTCCAGTGGACTAAACATGAAAGTCGATTTATTGTTTCCAAGAGTTGATTTATTGTTTCCGAGAAAATCAGCCTTGTAAAGCGGTAAAGAAATGTTGAAATCTCAAATATATATATATATATGTGTGTGTTTTTATAGATTATCTCAAAGCCTTTGGAAAAAGTTGGACATCAAACGCTTATAGGGATATTGCAGGATATAAACATTGAAAGAAAATTTCTGAGGCTGATCCGAAATTTGTACTCGGAGCAAACGACTATGGTCAGAGTCGAAGAAGAACTGGGTGAGTGGCAGTCTATAAGAAGAGGAGTACGACAAGAGTGCGTGAGTTCACCAGATTATTTCAATCTGTATAATGAGTTTGTTTTTAGGAATCTGGAAGATAAGCCAGAAATTCTTGTCGGGGTAAGAATGATAAAGAACAAACAATATGCAGACGATACTGTGGTCATAGCACAGAATGATGTTTATTTGCAGCAACTTCTGGACACAATTTTTGAAGCAAGCAGAGGTTTTGGACTAACCTCAATCATCAAGAAAACGTATGTCTTGATCGTGAGCAAGAAACTGGTATCCCCAATAAGCAGCCTAAAAACACGAACTCAAGAGCTGACACAAGTGCTACTACCTGGGAAGTATGCTGATAACAGATGCAAAAAATGATACGGAAGTGAAGACGGATGATATTTAAGGCAAAAGAGAAATTTACAAAAAAGGATGAGGTCCTCCGAAACATCAAGATAAACATCAACACAAGACCCATAGTATTATAGTGCTATGTGTGGTCCATAATCAAATACCCCTGTGAAACAATAACGATCACTAAAATCGGGAATCAAGCCAACCTCTTTAAACTGTGGTGTTATCGAAGGATGTTAAGAATCCCATGGACAATACACACAACTAATGAAATTATCCTAGCTTAGATAGGGAAGACAAAAGAGCTGCTGCATATGACCATGAAACAGCAGGTATCACTTCTGGATGTCATCAAAGAATGGATGGGACTCAAAGATGGGAACGAGATGTTACGAGGCTGGACAAGTCAAGAGAGATGGAATTCCGTGATAGTGCCCACGCAATTCAGCTTGGCACCTAGAGAGAGACAGCCGTAGCAGACACTGAAATCACTCCCTTGTACTTGTTCATTTGAGTTGGCCAACATGAATTAACTTTTGTTAAGAGAACATTCAATACTAGTCCTTTTGGTAAGCAACAAATTGTGTATGATGTTATCATGAAGAAACACTTATGATTATGATGATAATGAGGATTATCATTATGATGATTATGCTGTTGATGATGATGCTGCTGCTGATAATGATGACGATAACAATTTCACTGTTGCTGATTATCATAATGTTGGTGATAATGGCGACAATAATGATGATAATGATGATGATTATTTTCATGATTGGTGATAATGATGGTGATAATGGTGGTGCTGATGATGGTGAATGTGATGATAATGATTATGATGATACCAATTTAAAATTACGTGCCATAATTCAAAATTTGATATCAACGCTGAAGGAGTTCACTTATGCAACTTAACATGTAAACTAGACTTAATCTCCCATTATAGTGCAAATGGACTTTCTATGTTTTATTTGGTCACATACGTTGTCAGCTTTGAGATCAAAGAAAAATTTGCAATTGCATTAGCCTACTGTTTGCTTCGCAATTCACGTGAGCGTACTATAGGGAGATAAAGTAAATTGTGAGGTTAAATACGCATCATAATAACTTTCGATATGGGACTCATTACCAATTCCAATTATAGTAAGTTGCCTTAGAAACTATATTTGATGGCCACGAAATTTATTACTACAAATAAATTTGTATTGGTACTCTAGGGAATTTATCTTGGTTTTCTTTGTTTTGAACATGTAAGTCTTAATTACCTTCAACAAAAACAAGAACACTATTAAATGCAACTGGTTTGCCCTGACTAGAACCTCGAGAAGAAGACAAAGGCAAATTTCAATGAAAGAGTTTCAGTAAATTGAAAGTGGTAAGGTTGAATATTTTTGTCGGCATTTTGAAAGATCATATTACAACAAAATTCATTTAAATAATTAATTTTATCATGTTTATGCATATGAATCGGATTAGAAGAAATAGAAGCAAATATTTCCTTTTTGAAATATGTCTTAATTATATTGTTGACGTTTCCTTGATAGATAGAATCGAGTTATTTACATACCAATAGTATAACTAACTACTGCAAATGGTAGTTGAATCCCATGAATAAACAACCCTAGTTTCTGCATGAATTCAAGAAGACGTTGGTTTAAAAATATTATTTACAAACCTAACTGGTATTCTCTTGAACCATTAAACTCTCTAACTCTTCCGTGTATCCTGACGCTAGATCAACAAGTGGCAGTTATAATTAAAGTACTCCCTGTTGACCAGATTGTGTTAAATGTTTAACCCATTATGAGCGCTATAGTTCTTTATACTTGTTTTACAAAAAAATTGTAATCAGGGTTGTTTTCATCCAAGCGCGTCATTCCAAGATGAAATTCCATTTTTATGATTATTTTTAGAAAATTTTAAATCCTTTGCTGCTATATTTATTCGTACCTTGGTATAAGCCATGATTTAAGAAAGATATAATGAAGGCACACTAGTCTTTGAGAGACCATAAAATTTGGATTAGACTCAAAATCATTGGCGTTGCTTGAAAATAATGAATTATGATTGACATGACTTTTTGACAAAATTTAATTGCCTCCCAAGCATTATAAGTCCCTCCTTTGCAACAACTGCATCATAAAAGCACGGATACCTCTATTTCCTAATTCAATGTTATACAATTGCTCATTCAATTTATTGAAATAACTGCTTTGCATTCAATAACTTCTAATAATAGTGTTGTGATCGCTATCTTAAGTACAGCAAGTGGTTTTATCATTAAGTTGTTAACAGATTATATTTATCATACGAAAGTATTACAGTATTTGCAGAGTAATGTTTTAATTATAGAGAGAACATTGTATAAACAATATATACTATGTTATCCAGTGTTTCAAATTATTTTGATGATGACACGAATATGAAATTACGTGCTATAATTCAAAATGTGAGATGAGCGTTGACAGACTGAGGGAGATCACTTCATATATTTAATATGTTTATGCATATGAAACGGATTAGCAGAAAATAGAATCAAATATTCCCTTTTGAAATATTTCTTCATTATCTTGTTGACATTTGCATGATATCTACAATGGAGTTACTTACATACCATTACTATAACCACTAAAAACTGTAGTGGAATCCCATGAATAGACAATCATAGTTTCTGCATGAAACGTTGTTGCTAAAGATATTATTTACAGATTGAACTAGTAATTTCTTCAATCATTAAACTCTCTAGCTCTTTATTGTATTCTGAGGCTTTATAAAAAGGTGGCAGTTTTAATTAAGGTACTCTCTGTTGACTAGATTGTGTTAAATGCTTAACCCATCATAAGCGCTATAGGTCTTTAAACTTGTCGTAGAAAAAACTTGTAATCAGGGTTGCTTTTATTCAAGCGCGTCATTCCAAGATAAAATTCCATTTTTACGAGGTTTTCTATAACAGAATTTTAACTCCTTTGCTGCCTAATGGCTCTAAATTTTTCATTCCTTGATATAAACCATGTATTAAGAAAGAAATATTGAAGGGAAACTTGTCTTGGAGAGAGCATTAGGATTGGATAAGATTCAACAACATTGGTTGGTTGAAGAAAACAAATTATGATTGACATGACATTTTGAGAAATCTTAATTGAATCCCAAGCAGTATAAGCGCCTCCTTTGCAACAAATGCATAACAACATCACGGCAATTTGTTGCACAAGAGGATGCAATTTAATATCAGAGTCAATATAAATAACACCAAGTGCACGTTAATTGCTGTTTTTTCAGCCACTGATGTTATCAGGTCTTAGTCCCTATCTTTTCATGGGACAGAAAGAATACGATATCGACATTTATTAATTTTGTAATCTGTATAATTTTTGGCAAAGGCTAGATTTGTTAGAGAAAGTACAAATAAAAATGCAGATCAATTTTGATCTTATCCTAACATGCCATAAATTTTGTCTTTTCAGATTGCAAAATCAAAGCAAAAAAACGTGACCAAAGATTTCAATTACATAAGCAATACATATTGTTTTAAATGATAGTTCCTTGTAAAGACCCTATCCGGTGAACACCATCGTAGTTAAACGTGAAGATGCATGGAAGCAAATTTATCTTAACTAGACATTGATCGTTGCTATATAATTACGTTGTTAACAGATTTTATTTACCATATAAAAAAGTATTATGGCAGCTGCAGAAGAATGCTTTAATTATAGAGAGAATATTGAATAATCAATTCGCACTGTGCTATCCAATGTTTTGTAGTAATGTAATACAAGTACTCACTCGATTTTTAATCAAAAGAACTGCTTCACATCGAATACCTAGAATAACCATCTCTAGCACAGGAAGAGAGATGTGATATAAAATCAATATGCAACCCAGATAAGTTAACAAGCCTTTATACAGGATTATATGGCCTAGGTAATTTCTAGGAAAGATAAAGTAGATTGCCAATATTTGTCATATATGCTATTGAAATGGAAATTATTTGCTTCCTTCTGAAATTCGCCTTAAATATTTTATTGAGGTTTGCTTGATATATGGAATCAACTCGCGTACTTACCATTACTACACCAAGCTTGAGTGGAATTCCTTAAAGAATTGAAATATACACGAAGTCGAAAAGACGTAGCTACATAAGATGTTATTTACAAACCATACTTGTATTCTCTTTATACATCATACTCGCTAACGTATTTGCTCAACAATGATGCTTGATATGCAGGTGGCAGAGACAGCTAATCTAGTTCGTGTTGACTAGGTTGTGGTATCTGTTTAGCATATCATGAGTTGCACACTGCTTTCAGTTGCCGTCGAAGATGCTATGCCTTCTTTACGCTATTGTTAATGAGTTTTCATGTTTTTAAATTGCATTCTTATGTTAATTTTTTGAGGGTTAATACTAGTAGTTTGCGCAAATTTGTTTTATTTCATTTTAATTAATATATTATTTGAGTTTTGGCTCCTTTCAGCCTTGAACTCACTCCGTGCTAGAAATCGTGGTAAGTGTCATGCTCAATAACGTTTATCGGACATGTACTCTGTTAACTAGGAAGTAAATAGTCCTTAGACGTCGGTTCTCTTGCCACGTAATGAACCTAGCTACCTACCAAATGGACAGAGGAAATTAATTGCCTCCACTCACATTTGCCTTCATCTTGACATTCAAGTTGGTTAGCTACGTAATCATGATAGGTACTATCATACTACTTGCAGAGAAGTATCCGTTTGATACAAAACTACTTGCATATTTGATTATCATTCTAGTTATATTGCTCCACAGATCCAAATTGTACAGAATGAACTGTGATGAGTAACTTTTTATGATACGTCCCACCAATCAAGACTTACTAAAATTTTGAGCGCCCAATCATGGCATAAATGTCTCAGCTCAAACTTTCACAGGGGGGCGCACTCTGACAATTGAAAGTTTCCTGAAGAGAGAGCATGGATGACAACAGGTTGCGAAAATTTTTTTCTCTGAGACACTTTTTGAAGCAGCCTAAATCACATAAAGTCAAACGGGGTACCATCCGTGATGCCTAGAGAACTTTCTACATTATTATAACATATAATATAAACGTACGTTTGTCTCATTTAAGGCTACAAGAAAGCCACTGCCCTGTTATTTTGCAGCCAGAGGCAATTTTCCTTGAATCAAATATGTATCTTAATTAGTTGATAAGCAGTCAGAGACATAAGTATAGAGTACACTGTTCAAAAGTAATTTTCTTTTGAAACTTCGTGGTGTCTTACATGATAATAACAGATCTTTCGTACATAAGAGATTATGCTTAAAATGAAAATGTTATTGTTTGAAAATGTGTTCAGTGCTATCACAAACACGATGTCAGAGATTTCCTTTAAAAAGTTACTCATAATCAAGTTAACATCTCATGATTTCTTTCTCTGACTAACTAGGGAGAACGTGAGGCTTCCAGGTAGTATCGTCCTGCTAAAGTTTATTATTTTCCCATAGATGTGCATACAGGTAATGGCCAAAATGTCTTAGCATAAAATAATGTAGACTGTATGACTCAAACGCGAGGGTCTTGATTCTTCCCTCTTTATGACATCCTGGAAGCAAAACGAAAGATGCATCTTCCTTGAGAGTGGTAGTTCCATCGTCCTCCTGAATACAACAACCATCATACCTGCGTCGAATGTAACGAGTAGAGCATGTTGCAGAGCGCAAGCTGAATGTACCACAACCTTTTAATTCTTCACCAAGTACGAAATCTGCAAGGCAGAGATAAGACTTTAAAGAATCAATATACATATCAGATGACAGAGGTCGAATGTAGTACCCATGGACATTTGCTGACTCTAATCTTACTTTTGAGGCATCCTGGAAAAGTATAGTATTGCTGGTCAATGGTGAAATTGACAGCAGGATAGTCATTAAAAAATGCATATTGTGATCTAAAAAGAATATATCATGAGAAAGAATAAGCTCAAATTGACTGAAATGGTATTGATTGCATAAAATAAACATTAAGTTATTGATGGCATGAAATATACATAAGAATAACGATGAAATTGAACATCTTAAAGAGCTCAGGGACAAAGGATATACATTAGAAGATTGTCTAAATCTTTATCATAAAATTTACGTAAGAGTATTGGCGACATAGAATACATATTGAAAGTACTGGTGGCACAGAATATACATTGGATTATTGGCGACATAGCATACACATTAAAGAAGCCGGTATCATAGAATATAAACTAGAGTACTGGTGACATAGAATACACATAAAAATTGCTGGTGACATAGAATATAAATTAGAGTACAGCCGACGTAGAATACACATTGAAAGTACGCTGAAATAGAATATACATAAAAAGTCCTGTTGACATACACTATATATTACGAGTACTAGTAACATAGAATATACATTAGAGTCCTGGTTACATAGAATAAACTTTCAAAGTACTGTTGACATAGAATACACATTAAATTACTGGAAACATAGAATACACATTAAAAGTACTGGTGACATAGAATATACATTAAATTACTGGCAACATAGAATACACATTACAAGTCCATGTAACATAGAAAAGACATTAGAGTTCTGGCTACATAGAATACGCATTCCAAGTACTGGGAATAAGAATATATATTAAGAGTATTGCTGACACACAACATAGTCTACTGGTCACATAGACTATACATTAAAAGTGCTGATGACATAAAGTATACGTTAGAGCACAGCGCACGTAGAATACACATCGAAAGTACTGGTGAAAAAGAATGTACATTAAAATTCCTGTCGAGATACTCTATATATTACGAGTACTAGTAACATAAAATATACGTTAGAGTACTGGCTACATAGAATACCCATTCAAAACACTGGGGACATAGATTACAATTTAGTGTACTATTGGCGTAGAATACACATGAAACGTACTGGAGACATAGAATATATATTAAAATTACTGGTGACATAGATTATACATTGAAAGTTCTGTTGAGATAGAAAATACATTAAAAGTACTGGCGACAAGCAATATACGTTAAAAGTGCAGGTGACATAGACTATATATTAAAATTACTGGTGACATAGATTATACATTGAAAGTTCTTATGAGATAGAAAATACGTTAAAAGTACTGGTGACAAGCAATATACGTTAAAAGTGCTTGTGACATAGAAAATACGTTAAAAGTACTGGCGACAAGCAATATACGTTAGAAGTACTGGTGACATAGAATATACACTAAAAGTGCTGGTGACATAGATTATACATTAAAAGTGCTGGTAACTTAGATTATACATTAAAAGTGCTGGTGACATAGCATATACATTAGAGTACTGTCGACATAGAATACACATTAAAAGTACTGGTGACACAGAATATACATTAAAAGTGCTGGTGACTTAGATTATACATTAAAACTGCTAGTGAAATAGAATAAACATTAGAGTACTGTCGACGTAGAATACACATGAAAAGTATTGGTGACTCAGGATACACATTGAAAGTAATGGTGAAATAGAGTATACATTAAAAGTTCAGTTGACACACAATATACATTAAAAGTAATGGTCACATAGAATACACATTAAAGGTACTGGCGACATAAAATACACATTAGAAGTACTGGATACGTAGAATATACATAACAAGTCCTGGTAACATATAATATACATTACAGAATTGGCTATATAGAATTCACATTGAAAGTACTAGTGAAATAGAATATACGTTGAAACTACTAGTCACATACAATATACATTAGAGT
>JANTCA010072156.1:0-15390 GCA_024741275.1 Chironex yamaguchii
ACATTAAAACAAGAAAACCAGTACTCTGTAGGCAGAAAGAGTTCGTTTTTTCACTTGCACTCTTTCAATAATGTTTTGTTTCTTCATTTTCTCTTTCTTTGTTTCCTTTCTTGTCTAGGATTGACAGTTTTGCTACATGATTCGTATAAATAGGTTGCAATATATAATATACTTTCCTTTTACCAAATTAACTTTTACCAAACAGGAGTTGTGGCTTACTCCGAGAGAGGTTTTACTTAGTCCTCAAATTCTCATGCAAGGTAAAACCCACAAAGGCCTTTCGAATTAATGTTAAAAGCAAAACTCTTTAACAATCTGACGTCAATCTCTTCTCAACGAGTATGGCCAACAATGCGTCCATTCAGCCATGTTATCCAAAACAAACTTTCAACAATATTCACAAAAGCAGATCACAAGTCTATGACTCCAATTTTTTTCTCTCTCTATCAACATTATTTTACAGCAGTCTTTCTGGTCCAACTGCCAATGTCCTATTACTATGGTAATCATATAAACGTGCTTTTTTCAATGTATATCCGAGCGGTGGTTCTGGCGTCACACTGTTCGTCTCCTGCATTATATGGGAATAATAAGGACAGACAACATGCCAAGTCAATAGGACAGCATGACAGTAAAGTCAATTAACGTCATTTTTGTTTCTGATCTTCTCACGCTGTTAAATATATGTGGACTTTTAAATTGCGTGTAATAAAAGCTGTCAAATGTATAAAGGAACATTTCTTTTGCGCCAAACAAGAAAGACAAAGTTAAGTCAATAATACATTGCGACTACTATTAGACACTAACTCGTTTGTATCTATATTCCATCAATTGCTTGGTATGAAATGAGAAAGGGATTTGTGAACCTCCCACTTAAATCTGCAAGTCTTAAACTGTGACTACAACTAATTATTTAACAAACATCACGCCATAACTTCAGGTTACTGAAGTCCTCATGGAGTTATTCGTTCACTAATCTCAATCCCATGCATGAGGCAAGGCGCAAATTGGCCATGGTGTGCTTGGCCAATTTATAATTTAAGTTCAAACTATTTACTGATAGCTAAGAGGTTGTCTTTGACATAATAGACGCATACATATGATGGTCAAAATCTTTTCTAGATTCTTCATTTGTTAGTCTTTCAGATGAGAAATGGTGAAAGCTGAAATGCACTTATTTGTTATGCAATTTATGCTTAGTGAGATATGGTCTATTTCAGAAATGGAAAATATTGCTATCGGTTGGTTTAAGTCACTTACTATAGAATATTGCACGATAACCTGTTGTAATGTATACATAAGAGGATGTCAGTCACTCCAAGCTTTTTGTCTTGCCTGATTTGATCCCTGTGAATTTTGATTTCTTTTGTTTTTCGTTGAAAAACAATTGCAATTGTCATTTAGATATACTCCTATGTGTTACAGCGAGTAATAGTGTAGAGTAAGCTTACAAAATTTAAAGTTTGAGATTATTTAAGATCTATGTAGTTCATGACGATAATGTACCCGTAGAGGAAGCGTAAAAGGAGTAGAATTCGATTATTTAAGTTGAAGAGGTCAAATCTCTCCTCTTATGGTCTAGAAGTATTTCTGTAACTAACAAGACACAGTACATAGAGATATATTTCCACGTCTTGGACTAGACCGAGTAGTCCTCGTCTTAAGAAAGCTCAAGGCATGTGTTCGCCACCAGACATTAGTGCTGTTCTGTCTCATGCAGCCAACGCTGAACAAGTGAGTAGAATCAACGTTTAACATGGACTCGAAATTTGTCAGTTTCGTCCTCGCAGTTCTCTACGAAAAAGTTTTTCTTCTCATAACTGCTGTTGGTAACAAAAGAGGAGCAAACATCGTTTTATAATGTAGAATACTTGGGAAGCAACTGAAGCGTAGTCGGTGAAAATTAATTTGTGCCGAGGATGACAACTTTTAACAAAGCAAAACAGTATTTTTAAACGAAAGCATAACTCTTAAAAGTTAAGAAATACTTCGGAACCACTCGAAAGGATTTCAAGCTTACTGGCGTGATCAAATGTCGCATTTATATAGCAGATGGGTTGGGTACGTCATTATAACATGGAATAGCAGTATTAGTACTGAATTAATGAATATTTTTTGACATCAACTCGGGAGGTCTTTTCCGGAATATCACAGAATTCAATCTCACGTTATTACAGTAACGTGGCTCTTAAGTCACAGCATGATTTTTCAGTTGGCCTTATAACCAGCTTTATTATATTTCTTTAATCTGTAGTTGGTACCTGTATATTCTTTATGATACCGTTATTTCCATTTGTAAAAACCAATATGGCAGGAAGTAATAACTTTTAAAATGACAAAAGATTAAGACATCTCGTGCGACTAACTGGAAGTGAAATTTGCACATGTTGCTGCTAGAAAGTCTTCCATCGTGTTTTATTTTTTAAATCACGCAGAATTTACCAAATTTTAATATTTAGTCTGTGATTAATACATTAGAAAGACGTGAAACGATCTGAAAGATCATTCAATCGACCACTCATAATGTCATTGATGGCTCGTTATTTTCTTATTTTTAATAGACTGTTGCGTTCATAAGTTGCAAGTTTGATCAAGGAAGCATCCTTCTGTTAATGTAATTGCAGTAATTTTCTGTTATTGTATTAAAATCAGACAAGTCCATGCTTTTGTTAAGACTATATGAATATGTGACTCTAATGGAAGCCAAAGACCAAAGAAACGAAATGAAAAAACTTTCTGCTACTCTCTATCAGGGCTGGAAAAGCCTCTACGCGACTTATCTGAATAAACATTAAAAACATTATGTCTCCAGAATATTTAATTGAGCAGCTGTTAGCTACGATTGGACCATTAGTATAGTTTTCATTTGTTCAATGAATGATAGTGCAGTAGTAATAAGTCCATGCTACAAAAGTTGTAGCATTGATGAAGGAAGACAGGGTGTCCTGATACTACAGACGTACTACAGTTTTAGGCATGAAGTCCCAGAATCGCTTAGTGAAACAGAAAAGATGACCAGTTTCCAGTCTGGAGATTCCATTCGATTTTCTAGTGCTGCATTTCTACATAATACTACCACTAACGAGTGTTTATTTCATTGTTTTTCTGTTTAGGAGTTCAAATCCGAAGACAAGCGAGTATTCGATGTAAAAGAACTCAATTCGTCGAAGGTCATCTCAACGATAGATGTAACAGCGAAGAAAGAATCAATGAACAGTGATAAATGCATGGAGGATTACATGAACAGCACTCTTCGGTCACTGTATATCGTAACTGCTGCTGTAGGAGGAATCCCTTGGCATAATAATCCCCGATTTCTTCCCTTTTTTGGAGGCATTCTTTGGATTTTGAATATGATACTTCACTTTTCTTTTGACTTCTATGAGTCTAAGGTAAACATAAGAGTAAAAAGAATGTTGTCCTTAAAATTAGCAGTGTTGAAAGATCTGAATAGTATAAAGTTGACAAATGCCTATTGCTGTGAAGTTTTTTTGGTCAGGAATGAGAAAGACTTTTTTGCCCTTGCATATACCACAAAAATGGGAAATGTAACAATAGAACATTTCTAACAATTCAAAGAAAATATGAATAGAAATCGGAATATAAATTAGGAAAACAAGTACCAATAAAATTAGTCTAAGATTGAAAATGATTGTGTCGTTTTACAACTTAAGGAAGCATCTCTAACTCAAAACTACTAAAACCATAATCGAGTGGATTAATTATCGATATTAGCAACATCGTTATAAGCAATGTTTATCTTCTTCTACTACTACTACTACTTCTTCTTCCTTCCGTGCTTCCAGACTGATCAATGCAATGTGTTCCCCCAACATCCTCCTTCTAATTATGACCAGTAGGGAATCTGCAAGCTAGCTGTCAGAAGATAAGGAAAGTCTTGACTGTAACCTCCGGATATTCGAACCTTGATTCCAGGGCTGCGAAATAAAAGGTGTTTGAATTTGT
Source organism: Chironex yamaguchii (assembly GCA_024741275.1). Lineage (NCBI taxonomy): Eukaryota > Metazoa > Cnidaria > Cubozoa > Chirodropida > Chirodropidae > Chironex > Chironex yamaguchii. Next base: position 3,967 of record JANTCA010072156.1, read on the forward strand.
CAGAATGTGAATATTTTCACTCCAGCAGCATAGGATTATTTCTTATTGAGTCAATGTATTTCCAATCCATACTAGTGTTATGTAGAAAGGAATGAAACTTCTAAGTGCTCTTTAGCATAGACCAGCTCCACAAGAATTTTATAGAACGGGCAGATGTAAAGATATTAGCAAGTACATACTGTAACTGCTTCGTAATGGCACAAGCTCATTTTCTCCAGTAGGCTGTAGAATTTTGGATATAAGAACGGTGCTTGATGTTGGGCCAACGTACACGTAATATGTTCGCTTAATTTGAAATCGGATCATTTGGACACGTAGGACCGTCGATTCAAAATCACCTTTTAAAAGACCAGAACAGTGTAGGTTGAGATTTCACTAGTGAATTCTGAAGAAGAGAATGAGATTGGATTCAGATAAGGTCTTGTCATTTCCAACGAAATAACCCATCATGAATTTACTTCAACTTGGTATAATGGTATCATTCCTGCCAAGCAATTTACTACCTCCTTTCTTGTTTTGACCTTGTGCAATCATGTGTATTTTCTAAAGTGCCTGATTTGTATTTGGTTTTGTTTTAGCAGGACTTCAATTTTTAAGTAATTTTTATTTTCAACAGGAAGTCTTTGGATATACATGGGTGACAGCTCAAGTAACACAGTTTCTGTCCTTTGTCGTCTACACATATTACATTAACTGGCGGACTGTGCCTTGGTTTCGTAAGGGAATGGCACAGCTGGAAGAAAATGGAATGTATAAGAAAAGCTTACGTCGAGTTCTAAAAGTAACAAAGGTGGGATTAGTAGACACAACTCTTTGAAAGACTATTAAAATTATGTTTAACAATGCGATAGTGTATCTGTGGTATAGACAGATAGATAGATAGATAGATAGATAGATAGATAGATAGTTAGATAGATAGTTAGATAGATAAAGATGTGATCAGACGGCTGAGATATTTGCAGAGAAATAACGGATAAGCAAAGAAACAGCAAGAATTACAGCGAGATGAATAGCCAACTTGACAGACGGACAAACGATATCATGGTGCTTTTCTAATGTAGGTTATATTGTAGATATTCATAAATCTTCTTTGTAATTAGCTTTTTCCTTCTTTTCAAGATTCTTCCAATTGGTTTGCTTATTTTTGGCTTAGCATGTGCCTCCATTCAACATCTACTTCTCCATTTTGATCGCGCATTTCATCTGGATTTTGGGGCAAATGTGAAGCCAAGTTTTTTCCCTCTGCTGCATATTCTTCGCTTTGTTACTGGATTTCATATCTACGTAGCATATGGAATATTCTGGAATGTTCCTGTTTTAGTAATGTTGATGACAGGGTATTCTATGAAGGAATACATGGGTAAGAAAACATGTTGTTCCTGTTTATCTTTTTCAAATGCATTCTCTTTGATAATATTATGATGCGTTATTTACCGAAGACACAACAGTGTCATTTTTTTGATTTCCGAATACATGAGGATGCGTTTTAATAAATGCGTTTTAATAGAATCATAGAAAATATATAAAATAACTTGAAAGAGAGAACGAGATTGGATTCATTGAGAAAACGGCGTACTTTCAACACTTGCTTTAGATTCATAAGTCATAAGTGTCTGTTTACTGAGCATAAGTCACTTCTTTCTTGATAAGCAGCAGAATAAAAACATCACATCGACTATTTTTGATCAACATTGGAAACAAGAAATTATTAAGAAGCCTTTCGCGTGTTTAAGACCAGATTTTGTAAAAGGCCGTTTGCACGTTCTTTGTTTAGTTTCAATGGATAATCCTACTATTAAACTGGATTTCTACATTGTACAGAATTTTGGGATGCTCCTTATGAAAGAATGGTAAAGTTTGGAAAGAAAACTAAAACAGAAGCATCATTCTTGTTACAACTTGTGTACATTATGTTTCTATTTTTCTGTTTTATGACATCATACCCTTGGCCATGATTCCTTTACTATGAAAGCATAACAACACAAGTTCAACACTTCAAGTTTATGTACCTGAAAAAATACATTATTTAGCAAAAATTTATATTTTTGGACATATTTTCCGATCTTAGCACAACACATTTCCAAAAAAATCTTGAGTAACTATTGATGCATTTGTACTAATCAGCTGTGGCTTATTAATATTCTGTCTAAGTTTATATATATTTATCATAAATTTAAACATGTGTTACATACTCTCAGAGGGTATTGATTATGATACGACAACCAACGGAGATGAAATTGTTTGAAGAAGTAGCAAATACCTCAATACATCTTATTTATTACATTTCTTGGATAAAAAGTGGGAATTTTATATTGCTTTTCATCGTTCTTTATTTCAAAAAACCAAAATATTTAACTTCTCACTTATAGATTAAGAGCTGATTGGATTCAAACTTTGTTATTCAAACTTTGTTATTAATATCCATCAGTTGAAAAAATTTGTGACATAAATGTTGTTTGGTTTTGGCAGCCAAAAAGAGTACTTAATTATGTTTTTCTTTGGTGTCACTAACTAATAAATTAAAATGTACACAAGATTCTGTTCTCTTATATCTGAAGGTTATATATTTGATTTGCAAATGATTATTATTCCATTCTCGTTGATCACTGCAGACAAAATTGGACGTAGACTTCGAAGTGAAGATGACACACCAAGATTTAAAGAAGCGATCCAATCCTATTCTGAAAGAGCGGAATTCGTTAAGCAGTCCTCTTCATCATGCACGGTAGAAAGTGATTCCCCATTTTTTTACACCATGTAGAATACTCAACTGATCAGAATGTTTTAGTTCGCTAATATTTTCTTTCGATAAGAAATCGTTCCATAAAAGCAACCTCCGACATGTAAATTTTCGTTCTTAACATTAATGAGGTTCGCACAATCCCCTCTGATCCTTTGACAATATTTTGAAGACGCATTGGGTTCTTATTGCCGCGCCGACAATATTTTATATAAGAAAAGTTCACCATAAATATCAGCGAAGACATGGCTCCGAACTTGAGCGGTTACTGTTTTGTTTTGTTGGGGTTTTTTAAGGGGGTCTGTGTGTCTCTTTATATCAACTCCGAAGTTGTATAAACAGTGATAAACTAATATGTTGAAGAGACACAAAGAAGCCCCTTGTGACCATGTGAAAACGGTGTTATGTATTTTTTAAACTGTATCACGCAGGGGCATTTCCACGGGAAGCATGGGGGGCCGTATTCACGTTTTCGGGACATGAGATTGGGAAAAGTTTGCAATAAAATTTACTTTACCAATTTAGATGGTTTGGTCACAAAAACATCCACGGCGCAAATCCCCCGAAGCCCCCATTCTCCTACACTTGTGATATTATTGTGGATTTAAAATAGAATTCTACTCTTATTCCAACCGCCTCTAGTTGGGCACTGTAGCATTTCGTGACTACAAATAATTATTGATGAAGTTAATCATTTGTTTTATTTTGGTTCATTACATAGATTTCTCTTGGATTATTACTCATCACGAGTGTGCTTACACTGGGGTTAAACGCATATATTTTTTTCTTCCAAAAGAGAAGATTTCTCCACATTTTTCATGCTCTCATCCCATTGGTTCTTATGATTTACCCACTTTGCACTGCGGCATGGGTTACAAAACAATATCACTGGTAAGATAATTTCTTTCTCAGTAATGATTTGGTACGTGGTATGAATGTTCTATTCACGTCATTGCAAATTCGTATAAAATACAACGCAAAAACTTGTAAGTTTAGGTTAGTTAATCCAGGTGTACACTGATGCTGAAGGAGTGAAATATATTATAGGGCATGTGTCAATAGGACGTCCATAGTAAGAACATGGACGTTTTAAGCATTGACATGTATCCCTGGATTGCCGTAATGTCTAACATTTTAGAAAAACTTGGAAATTTTGTTATCTCATATAGGCATGAGGAAATATCTTTTTTACATCCTCCCTTCTTCGTTTCTTAGATAGTAGAAAATGAACTGGGGATAAAAGAAATAATCTTTCATGCCTAAAGCAAAGATTCAAATGTTTCTTGGCTGTGCTTTGTTCAATGCCTTTCTGTTTGATAACTTGTTGAAAGTGGAGAATGAACTTATATGAATGTAGTAATCTTATCTAAACTATGCAATTTGCACTCTGGAAAATTTTAGACATTGTTTCCAAGACATTGTTTCCAAGGTAATTGATAATTGGTGGGTCGCTACTTTGTATGGGGTCCAAAAAAGTGAACATGGTGTCTGAATAAAGAGTATAGTAGGTAGAAAAGCTTCTAAAAATTATTCCTACGTCAGCAAGGAACTAAACATTGTGTGGGTATGCAAACTCATCTACACTGTTTGTTACACGTTTTTGTGAAAACGTTCACTTTATGGCTAGAAGACATTTTCCAACCTCTCTTGATCAATTGTTCCTGGAACCACAGTTTTACAATTGCTTAGTTTCCATGGCATAATAAGAGCTACGTAAACGGTACTTGAAATTTTGACATTGTCTTATAGACTACGTAGGTATTTTGTAAGCGAAGTCACATTTATCTGACTGCATTCATCAAAGATAAGCTTAATCACAGGAAAGAGAAAGGATAGTTGATTTTATAAATTCTTTATCTATAGTCATTTGTTCGCAAACACGATAACATTCTCCACCTGCTTATTTATCTACTAAGTCAATCCTAAAATATCAAACTCTTGCTATGACTTTTTGTTTGGTCCTCTTTATGCTGAGGAATGTAATTCAAGATATTTGCACGGTCAATAGTGAATGGAGTTTGCTTTGTCATTAGCCACTTTTGAGCCAAACACTATAGGTCGCAGAGATTGTTAAACTCCTACTCGACTATTTGTTTATTGTTGTGGTTTCAGGGAAAGAAATGTGACTCAACTATAGCTACGAATACGCCAGCTTGATTACCAACTATTTGAACAGATTCTGAGACATTTCTTATCAATTTTACTGCTTGTTACCATTAATTGCTATGCTTAGACTAAGCATGAGAAAAGCCATGTTTCTGTCTAAGGTTCTAGGTTACTTTGGTATATGACAAGTACTTCTAGACAATTTTGAGATTTTTACCAGATGGCACAATGCTAATCGTTTCAGGGATCAGAGACTGTGAAATAAAAGTCAATGTCCCAAAATTATAATTGTTGTTATTATTTTGTATTTGCTATGTGACGAGAAAAGGGCACGGAGAAGAAGGACAGTAACAAGGTTTAGAAAAACTGTCCAGGAGTAGAATAGAAATTATAACATTAGACGAGGAAGATAGTTTTTTAACAAACTTTCATACGATGGAAGATGAATAACGTACCAAATGGGTATCAAAAGAACTTTAAAGCCGGAATAGCCCGATGAGAGATTTGTTTCATTTCATCTCTCAAATTGATCATGTTTCTAGACTGTTCCCAGTGTAAACATAAGTGCATACGTTAATGTGCTTACCGAAATTTTGCAGCAAGTTCTCTTCTATTTTGAGTTTGAAAATTGATCGACTTTGACTAGTTTTCACTTGACATTGGCATGCCTATCAAAGTAGTGGTTAAGCTCGGTCAGGTTAAATGCAATTAATTACAAAAGCTAACAATGGTAGTTATAATTTGCTTTTATGTATTCCTGTAGGTTCATAATAGTTGTTGTTCGATCCTGGATCGAGAGGAGCGACAGTGACAGTGAAGATGAACCAGCAGGCCATTCTGATGATAGCCACAAAATCAAAGAGTATTCACCAGTTTCACAATTGCCATATAAATACTCTAAAGCATTTTTAAGTAAACAAGACGTACATCCACAAATCAGTCTTCCAGCTATGGGTGGACAAACAGATGGAAAAACGGATTATAAAGCTCCTAATTCAGTTGATTCTTCAGAAATGAATGGCCAAGCGCGACATGAAAGAGCTGACACCTGGCCTCACAAAACACGTGAAAAATCACGTGAAGAACAACCTACTATTGCCTCTGAGAGTAATATTGTTGGAAACGTCCACCAAGGGGCTCTGAAAGGTAAAAGGAAAGTGTCCAATATATTCCGTTCAGCTGCAGCAGCCATTGGCAAGTTCAAACAAGGAAGTAAACCCAAGTTTAACTTTGATAAATTTTTATCATACTTGGAGAGCATGCGCTCAGTTGTAGGTTTTTCTATTGGAGGCATCATTATTACGTGGGATCTTGTTTCCACTACTTTATTTTTTCTATTTTCGTTTGTTGCTGTATTGGTGCAAGAGTCAATCTTTGGGAGTCAGAAGAGTACTCTCAGTGGACCAAGCTGATGAAGACTCGATTGTATGCAGAAAGCAAAGGGTTAAAGACAGCAAGAAAAAATGGTACTGGGAGAGAGCAGCATTTTTAGATAATCAACTTAAATTAATTGTTGTCAGAGTGAGTCTAATTGTTGTTGCTTGGTTTTGAGAACAAATTAAAATGTAAGTGTTTCAAGTCCTTCTCGAATTTGTCACAAGTTAGAAAAAATGGCCGACATGTATGTATTACCGAAATGGTCGCTGAACATTTGAGCATAACGAAAATAATTTCGATATCATTCGGGCAAAGTGTAGAGGACCAAAATCAATATTGTAGTCATACTAAAGTCAGTAATATTGCCGTAAAAGAGTTGTTTATGTCATTTAATTTTCCTCTGGAGTCTTACTTTACTACAACACCGCCGTAATTATATATTAGTTAACTTTATAGTTAATAGCATCAATTTTGACCTTTAAATGTTCTAAAACCAATTACGAGCTAGACAGTTTGATTGGTGATAGCGCTTATGCAGTACTTGGCTAGTTGATTGGTGATAGCGCTTATGCAGTACTTGGCTATTTGATTGGTGACAACCACTTGTTACTTCAACAAGAATGATTCTCATTTCTGACTGATGCTGACCACTTATTCAGGTACGCAGACAGTTTCCGATAATAACTTTTCATATAAATGTTCTCGTTTCACCCTAACTTAAAAATAGAGGGAAACTTAAAGGACATTAGTTTTGGACACAGCTGCTTACAAAACTAGACCGTTGTGAAAAATTCTGTTTACCATGTGCTTAATTAGGTGCACTAGGTCATTTTATTACAAAAAGCAGTTTGATGTTAATACGTTGTTTGTGGTGAATTAAAGTATCGTATTTATTTAGTAATGTACCTGTCAAAGCAAGTGACAATCACTCAAACTCTGTGGCCCTGTTAATAGGAATTAAATCTTAATTATCCCCAATAATTTTCATCTCCTTGTAACTTTCTGTAATGCAATTGTCTTAAGCAATTTTAATCTATTTGAAAATATACGTAAGGATAATCTGTTAACAAAAGGGTATAGTTAAATTATTCTATCAGAGGTACTCTTATTTCTAAGCTTGTTTTCGACACTTTCAGCTCAGGGCTACCGGAGAGGATGTCGCAGCTTCAAGTGCCTCTCGGTCTCGTCATGGAGTCTACAATAATAGATTAACTGGTGCGATACTTTTATATCTAGAAAGATACAGAGTAAAATTAACGACTCAATCAAACATTAACAGAAGCTAACTGGATCTTGAATTTGTTCTAGTAATACTGAAATTATTGTAGCATGAGTTATAAGAGACATATTCTTCTCACTACTTACTTACTTATGTTTTTATTAATACTGACAACGTCCACTCTCATATACGGTCGTGATTATATTGGTTCATATCTCCATTTAGATAAATATGACCTTTAATTAAATATTTGAAGCTATTTATTGTATACTTGATACGTATACATTATATACAAGACAAATTTCGGCTTTATCTGTTCTGTTGCACGACCTTCAGCCTAGGTGTGTATTAATAGCAATAGTAAGTACTAAGATTATTACAAGAGGAACAAGGTTACCTCTTGTGATAAAAGCACAAGAAAACAATTTAGAATCATAACGAAAACATGGTCCAATGTCTGTAATCTGAAAAGATAATCCTTCACAAAACTCTTTGCCGTTACTGTATTTGGATTTGAGATGTGTTCCATTGAATAACGAACTCTTGCAATAGTGGTAAATCTGATCACAGTAGTCCCTACAAATATGTAACTTGTTATCATAAAACCAAACTTCCTGCTGTGGACTACAGAAGTAACATTTGAGATAAAGCATCCTGTTTTGACAATCAGCACTTAATCTATCCAATTTTGGCATTGACTGAAAAGCTGCAACTACCTCAATTCTTTCACAGCAAGCACCATTTCTATACCACCAACAATGTGGAAGAGCTGTTTGCTTCTTTGGATATCTGGAGGATCCTTTAACAAAAAGAACAATGTTTAAAACAATTCAAATACGAGAATGTTGCGTTGTTTTTATGTATTAGAAAAAACGCCTGTATTATTGTCTGGGATAATATGGCAGAGACAATTTCAGAACGAAATAACCTCGACAAAATAATGTCGTCTATGAGGTATAATGTAGAGGATGATGATGATGACGACGATGATGATTATGGTTATGACTATCTTGATGATTGTTTTGGTGATGATAAAGATTACTTAGGCGATCACGACAATTACTTATTATGATAATTATGATCGCAACGACAATGCCCACCTTATTGTCATTATTCAAGTATCTTTGTCATTTATACTATTGCAACCTTGTTACCCAAATAAATTGTCTCAACTATCTCTATCAGTCCCCGAGTAATTTTAGTCTAAATAATAGTCTTATATCACACCGAATCTACCTTACGGTTTAAGCAAGTCCTTCTGTAGCTTTCTAGAATAGCCATTAATGATCTGAAGACCAATTTTGCTATAATGTGTAATATAACAGAGACAAGAACTGACTTCAATATGTTCGACAGTTCCTCTTGCAAAACGGCAATGTTTTAACGCACATTTTCGTGACGAAATTGCCATGTTAAACGTATTATGGTAGCTCTACTTCGTCACGGCAGTGCAAGTCCTGAAGCAAGTTTGAAACCTGTGGTGTTGCCATTAACGGAACCTCATAAAAACATATATCCATGTCATTCTATCTAGCAATTGTCACTTAGACAGCGGTTGGGCAAAGATAAACAAGGTGTCGGTTCGTTGCTACAATTTATTACTATTATTGTTTTTAAAAACGTTAATATAAGAAGCTTGAATTGATGAATTTGTCCATAAAATCTTAAAATTCATGGTATTTTTTGGATATATACTAATGCTAGATTCTTATGTTACTGATGTAATATACTCCAACATTCATCAGTTTTGCAGTACGTGCTCTTTTTCCTCCTTTGCTACCAGAAACACTACAGACGCCACCAGAAATCTTTTGAAACACGTTGTCTCATGTTATTTAATACGCTTTAATCCACTGTTTACGAAACGTATGTGAAGTCTTTGGCTTGTGGCGAGTTCACAGTACTATTAACGTGCAATTCATCAAAAGAGCAATAGAACGACCAACTGTTTACATCTATCATTGACCTCCATGCAGTTTTAACGAATAGTACAATCCTAGCTGTCAAATGTGTACCTAAGCATATCAAACCTCTCATTGACTTAGAAATGCAAAGAGAAAATGCCTACATCACTCAGACCTTATCCACTTCTTATTCACGGTTGATTACGGAAACGTATGGACATCGATCGTTATTAGAATATGACAAACAACTGTAATTGACAGGTTCTTAATAAAATAGTTCATGATCTCTTACCAAAGTATGTGCAACTTGGCTTCCTTCCAAACAATCTGGCATTTGCTAAGTCCATCGACAACACTGTAAGCATGTAAAGCAACAAAATCAAACTGCAAATACGACCGGAATAATCTGTGCTCAATGTGTAAAGATTCATTTTATACTACCAGTTTAAAATGTTCTTTCGTTTGCAGCTGGGAGTAATGACCGTTAAGGATGAAGTCATATTTCGCGTTTGTCTGTTTTGCAGGTGCACTTTGTTTCTACACAAGTGTTGGTAGGCCTTAATGAAGATTGCAGATGGACTACAGCTTAAACAGGATTATTTTTAGCCTTACTTTTATGATTTACTAGAAGTCATCCGAGGCAGATAATTTCCATATGTACTTCATACTGACTGAAATTAAGAAATATCGACAGAGATTGACTAACTAACTCGGCATTTGGAATTCGTGATCACTCGACAAGCGACAACAGATCTCGAGTTCGAATTGAGTAAACAAAAATGGCAAATATAATCACAACAAGACGTTGAGTTCTTTTTTTTTGCCTTATTGATAGTTGCTATGGATTACACCTATCACGCACTGATACGAGGCACAAAACAGAATTATTTTACTGCATTGTTTGTCGTAATCTAACAAACTTTACCGACGTGTCACTCTCGGGTCATACGCAATATTCTCGTACGAAATCAACCCCTAGCACATAAAATATATAAAATATATAGGGCAACTTTTATATCTATCTTCAAGATACCTCTATATAAAAAGTAAAGCATAAAATTAATTATTTACAGAACCATGCACTTTATTTCTTTCTCTTATCAAAGTTGGAAACCAGTGACTCTAAAACTTGTGTGTAATCATATCCTTTGATATCAAAAGTAGATTGGTTAATTTATGTTGAGTATTGTCACGCAGTTTTTCTTGTTGATCGTCATTGCTGTAATTTCCGCTTTCAAAAAGTTTTCTGATACTCGAAGCATTCCTGACGTCAAAGCCGCTGCAAGCTCCGGTGATCTAATGCGTGCTGTCGTCTTAGGCTTGAATCAGACGTCGTATTTTACACGTATCGCACAGAATAGCACTATATTCAACTTCTGTGCGATTTTAAACAGGACTTCATGTCAAACGTCGCATTTAATATCTCTAATAAAAAGAATGGAATTTTTTCGACAGGACATGGAATTGCTCTAAAAAACAAGCGACTTAGACGTGCTTAAGGTAAGCAATAGTACGCACCTATCTTCCCCGACCCACCCGTGCTATCCTACAGATGTAACCAAACACCACGGAATCACCTCGGCCACAACAACATTCACAACAATCCCACCTCCTCATCACAACCACGCTACTTGGCACACACCCATACCATAGATCACGTTGTAAAACGTGCCCTTTCACATACACTACATCATCCATCACAGGACCCAAAGACAGTGTTTACATTCACCAACACCATCACCGAACTTGGTATTCATCATCAGGTACAATAAATGTCGCGCTTTATACTTAGACGAAACGAAGCGCTTATTTTCTAAACGCTTCCATGAACATCTGGGAGACATACGCCACTATCGTGATAAATCCGTAGCATCACATTTTTGCTAGACCAACCACGATATCACAACCGACCTTAAATGTACTGTCGTTCGTTACAACGCTAGAAAACACCGCCATAGACTCACTACTGAGAAAAGCCTTATCCACCCTTTTGGGACCCTTTGGACAGAAGAACCCTCTTAATCTATTTTTAAGTAAAACGTAACATCAGTCTTAAGTAACTCTTGGCATAATGTCAA
>JANTCA010072167.1:0-25103 GCA_024741275.1 Chironex yamaguchii
CGGGGCTCGAACTTGCAATCCTCAGACTTAAAAGCCAACACTCAAACCTCCGTGCCATCACGGCACAAAGATTTGGTATATATATATACCAAATATATATATATATATATATATATATATTATGTTTGTGTGGTTATATATCCCGACAGAGATAAACCGATCTATTGCTTTATTGCATTGATTGAAATTGCGGTACTGAGTTTAAGAACTGTTACGAATTCTACCAAAGTTTGCAAACAGTGTTTTTTATGGAATACGTATAAAACACCATTGTTACAAACAGAAAGCGTTGTATGCTTGCCTTTTACAACAGAATATTTCTGGGAGGCACACAGGTACAGTAACAAGGTGCCTTCAAATGAGGAGTCACGTTGTCGTCTACGAATGTTTGTGATGAAAGAAGACGCCATTGAATCTAATATGAGACAAATCGCTCAATCTTATCAGACATACTAGACGTTAATGCAAGCCAATCTCGGCCCACTTCATTGTGTTTTTGAAATGTCCAAATTTAGCTAGACAATATGTTTTAAGTGTATAAATTTCCTGCTTTGACAATTGCAATTAAGATTTGATGGAACGAAATGATTACTCAATCACTTGTAAACATGATGAAATGTAGGCAAGATAAGGATCAGGATTTTTCTTAGTAAGTTTATATGCAATCAACAATCCCAAAAGCAAACTAGTGAAAATGTTGATTGGTCAGTATGAATTATGCCATAGATCATTACAGATAGATCGTCCATTTTATCAAGTGTCTTTGACCATTAGAAGTTATGCATGAAAAGTTTCTTTCTGAAATGACAGATTACACGTGAATGTACTGTGACACAGTGTATTTGGGGTGATTGAAGCATTTGAAGTAAGGAAGCCCTTGTAACTCTATTGGGCATTAAACTGAGTACACCGATTGACAACTCTGCCTATGGGACCGTGCAAGAATGAGCTTATGAATAATTCTGACCAATCTCTGGAATCCTTTCTTCTCCCAATCCTGTTGTAGCACAGTGTAATCCAAAGAAGGCCAGGAAGTATCTAATCATTGCTTCCCTCTGCTTATAAGCGTAGAACTTATACTCATTCCCTATTTGATTTCAATTAGTCGTCTTGAAGCACGTGCTTTTAGACAGAGTATCTCTGTTCATAAAATCTTATCATGAGAAATTAGGATGGTACCGTCTCTTCTGTAGCAATGAATGTAATAAAGGTAACACTGAAGCAGAGATGTCGCAGAACTGGGATAGATGGTCCACGAAATACAATGTCAGAATGCTTTCCTTTTGTAATACTTTCGATGGTATCGATTGTTGCTATAACTATGTCATACTGCAGTCCGGAATAAGGAAAAGAGAAGCGTAACTAAAATGTGCAAGCTATCTTTCCTTGATTCAAAGCCGAGTATCGGTGTATGATGGTATTCCTTTTCTAAAATGATCTTGCACACAAGCGGATGTGATTTCTAATCCCTACACTGACACAAAAAGACAGTTGTTGAGATATCATGGGAGTCCACTTACAAAAAGAGCTCTCATGCTTGTACGTTTTTTAACCCTGACAACCCTGTTTTAATGGCAATATTGTCATTCATGAATTCTCACGATAAGTATAACGGACAAAAACAGAAACTTGAGTACGACACAATAGCAAATGTGAGAAATTCAAATTTCAGGTAATCTGTCTCGATTTTGTTTTGATAAAGGGCGAGATATATTAAAAGCACTTGTGTCTGTTGAGATACTACATATATCTCACACTGATGAAAGCTTAAGTCGAAACATAGAAAAAGGTAATGAATTCCCCCTTACCCACCGCTGGGTTTCATGTCTTGATACCAAAGACTTTCAAAGTCCTTCGGCAAATATTTGTTCTGTGATTACACGGAGGTTTGAGTGTCTGCTTTCAAATCTGAGGGCTCCAAGCCCCGTCGGCCCTCTTTCCATATAGCTATTGTGTTAATACCTCTCTCATGAGTAATATATATTATATGTATTAATGTGTCTGCTGAGATAATTCGAAAAACATTTCGCACTGATGAAAGCGAAAGCCTAAACACAAATAGAAAAATAAATCAATGTGTTTCCCCTTACTCACTGCTGGGTTTCGTCTCGTAATACTGAAGACTAAGGAGTCTGAGGGTTGCAAGTTCGAGCCCCGTCGGCCCTCTTTCAATACAGCTATTGTGGTAATACCCCACTCATGACAATCTGCGCTAAAACGCAATAAAATTGACAAATCAAGGTTCATGCAAGTTGATATCAACAGCCAATTTTTCTTTCTTGTTCCTAGGTTTATCATACAAGCTATATCTAAAAGGTGTTTCACTCTCTAACTGTAATTTGGAGGACGTGATCACAAAACATTTCACTGAGCTGAAGTTCTGGAACCTCACTGCTAGCTTTCCAGCAACGTATACGCTTTTATGTAAGACGAGATCAAAACAGAAAAAACATCTGAAAAATTGATTATAAAATACTGAAACAGCGTGCATGCTTTAAGCCAAGGAACGCACTTGCTACTAGAATCTAATGTACCATAGTGCAATTGTCTACAGCTGTTGAGTAAAGATGAAGTCGTATTGAACGAAAAGGACTTGTAATGGCCTGTCGATAGAGAATTTTCCAGTACGTATATTCGCCTGTAATATTATGATATATGCTATTACTTTAAACATATCCGTCTATCTTCTTTTCTCTGTAGGATGGAAGTGTGAAGACAAATTTAAAAAAGACGCATGCGACTTACTCAAGAAATATAATGCTTGCAGATTGTCACCGCAGACGATGAAAAGAGGATGCAGGGAAACATGTGACTTCTGTGGTAAATGACGACATCATTTGAATAAAAATTTCTTCAATGTTACATGTCATTACGGAAATACATTTTGGAAGAAGGCAATAGATTTCAGTTTTAATGTTTCAATAATAGGACGTTAAACGTATGCATACGCATTGCTTAAGTTGGTACTTTTAAATACTTTCCATGGGTTAATTTCTCTAATTTTGATGAACGTTTCTTCATTGATCTCTTTAATAAGATCAGTCGTTGTGCAAAATCAAAATCAAACACATTTGATTTCGTTGGAGAAAGTAAACAACACATGTCAAGTGTCAGGAACACACAATCTGAACAAGGAACTTTTGAGGATATTTGTAGTTAATTTAATGCTCTCTTTGCTATCTATAAGTCTTGGCTTCGAGCAGACGAGTTCCTCTGTCAAACTATTTGTATTGTAGCCATCAGTCAAGGGAAAATTCAAAACCTCATCGGTCCTCTCCTTTAAGATGAAATTTTGTGGGTTTCAATTGTATTGTTTACATTGAATGGGTTTTTCAAACTTGGCAATCACAATACATATTCAAGTCATAAATCTAGTATGATCACAGCTTATTTGCTTTGCAGAGATAACAGTTTAATCATTTCAAACTGAGAATAACTCAATTGTAGATTAAATTCAAATTTCAGGGTAGAAGCGGATAGTTGTAGAAACAGAGGCACCTGAGGACGAATTTCAATCACAGACAATGTATAATCGTAATATAACCCAAAACATAACAAGCTTTGTCTTAAGTCTTGTTTTATCTGATTAACTCCTGTCATTTTTTGGTAATCAGGAGTAAGGTGTATATGCCAAGTCATGCTTTGAACATGTATGTTTTCTAAATTAGCCCAATATTATATAACTGCAGTTAGATTATTCTTAGACAAGCGAAATGACAAACATCAAAAATTTTCTTTTAGATGAATGTGTCGACCGATATCCAACACAATGTGCTATTTGGAAGAAACACAATACTTGCATCACCCATAGGCACATTCTCAAAAAATGGTGTAAAAAATCATGTGGACATTGTCGTAAGTATTAATTATGTACATTTATGCATAGATAATATGTTGCATGCATTACTTTTGCACAAGACTTTCTCAATTCACCATAGTTTAGGCATTACGTTCCTGTTTTTACCAGCAGCATGCCCTATTCCATTCCGTAATTAGGTATCGTGGTTTCTGAAGTACCTCTATTTGTGACTGTGAATTATCATCCCTCACTTTTATTTTATTCCCAGTATCTGAAACATTCTTTTGTTTTTGCCCTGATTTCTCTACTCTTCTCCTCTTGTGCTGGTCAGCTTTGTGCAACGGATAATTTTTTCATCTGTCTTTCATTTAGTGATAGTAAATAGAATATAGCAAAGACTTTTCTATTCGCACCTTTTGTTTATTTGTAACCTGGGCTGTCCATGAGATGCACAAGAGATTCTTCAATATCATAGTGGACGAACCTCTATCATTTTGCTCTTAAGTCCACGTTTCAGAAGCTTGACTATATGAAACGCTAGTGAATATCAGTAGTTGACACTTGCAACAGTCTCCTTTTAATATAAGTACGATTAACAAAAATGAGAAACCAGTTACCAGCTCGTGTCTTGGTGTAAGTTGTACATAAAAGTACCAAGACATCCAAGTAAAGTAATCTTTCAGGTAGAACATTGACACTAAATGACCTTAAAAGTGCGATTTGACTAGTATTATACAGCTAAGTTCTTCCACTTTGGCTTTTATGGACTTACACTGATAATAAAAGGGTCTAAAAGTGTCTTAACGTAAAATTTGCGCAGATTAGTTTGCAAAGTTTACTAAAATATATTAGGGGACGTTCCCAGCATTCATTAATACCACAGGGCAGTTTTTTTTCAAAATTGTCCTTAGTTAAGTGTTTACAAGCGCAATTTAATGAACCGAAATGAAGAAAATGTTACCCTGATAAGCAAGGCACCCTCAAAGCTCTCTTGACATTCCATTTTAGGTTCTTAGGTTACATGTTTAACCTTAATGGGTATTAATCACATTTAAAAACTTCATATGGGTCCTTCCTCTTGAATACGTAAGTAAATGCTCAATTAATTTTGCCTCACGTGATATTTTACTCTTTTACTTTGCTTGTTACATAAAAGAACAGTATCAAGTTACCGTGAAATTAAAATAGATCAACTAACTTGAATTTGGTTATTTCCTTGAACGTTAGCCAACGATTCAAGCTGTTCTACTGTCTATAGAGTTGTTAACTATCCAAAGAATTGGCTTCAGATTAGTGACATTAAATTACCCTCCTTTTAATTAAACCTCAAGGGATTAACGCACCACCAAAGTATCCATGCGAGGCTTCACCTTTTGGCTGCTGCTGGGACAAAAAATCAAAGGCGTTAGGACCAAATGGGGCTGGATGTCCAGGTGAGTTGACAAGACAGGATTTGCTTTATTCTAAGGACACCTCTGTAATCTCAATCACTGGTAGAAATTGATATCATTTTTGTTTAATTCAAAGTCATACTGAGTAAATACGTTTATGAGATAATGCTTCATGGTGGCATTAAACCCAAAGATATCGAAAAACGAAAAATAGAAAGTCTCCAAAACCTGACCTAAACCAGCTCAGTTGTATCATGTTTCCTTACGCAGATAACTCTAGAAGAATTTTAAGTAGTCGAATCTACAGGAGACGGCTGGAAACCAAGAAAGCCACAAGCTATTTAATTTCATTACGAAGTGTAAGGGGATGGCCAAAGGCGTGTAGTATTTGGAAAAATAATTTCTCGCCAGAAAAACTCTACTCTCCATATGCATGATACGATAGCATATCTCAACGCAGACATGTAAATAATAACTTGGCATGTATGGTTAACAACCATTATTTACTGAACGAACATCGTCTTGTGATCCATTACTTACATCATACCTTAGTATCACTCATTAACCTGTAGACCGATTAGACTGCTCGGATACAACTTCCTCTACGATTAAAGCCTTGATTTCTTATCTATTCAAGTAATTTTTAGCCATAAATATCCATTTTTCGCTTCTCGTAGTAGCAAACAATAGTTAAGTTAAAGCTCAAACGATTAGATCGTTATATATATTTAAAGACAGTTGATCATTGCACTTCCAGGAAGACATTACCGATTTCTCTATTAATAACAGCTGCTAAACAAAACTTTATAGGCAACCGCGGCAGAGGTAGACCGCCCATGAGATGGCATGACCAAGTGAGGAAGGACACTGGGCTGCCGTTGGCCACAGCATTCCGAAAAGAGACAAAACCGAGCGAAGTGGTGCAGGGTTGTGAAGGTAGCAAGGGGCACGGGTGCCTAGGCATATGATAATGATGATGAACAGCTGCTAAGACAATGCGTCAGATGCAGTTGTAAGGGGTTAGGGAAGGAAATCTAGTGCAATGGTGCAAGATTTTCAAAAGGTTACCATTAGTTCGCAAGGCCTTAACGGGATTGCAAAAGCGTGGTAGGAGTCACAAAAAATAATTCTTTTGTAGTAAATATAAAACGGCCCAAAGGACTATACGCAGGCTTTATCTTTTCCTCGGACTGAGACCTTTTGCCTTTTCGGAAATCAGATTAAATTTTCATCACATTATACCCAACAGAACAAGTGTTTCTATATTTTCGTTATAAGCCACATAGCTTCTTCCCCTGATTTAGTAGCAATCCACTATCAGTGGCAAATTTTCTACACTTGTTGAACCATGAAAATAGTCCTGTCTCCATAGTCTACGTGAATGTATTACTCTCGTTACGATTCCTCATTCTCGGAACTAACACGCCTTTCTTTGCTTTTGCAGTTTGCGTCGATAAGTTGGCTCTCTGTTGGGAATTCCGAGGCGACTGTGAACACGGACGCAACAGGGCCTTTGTACTTAAGAACTGTCCACGGACATGCAATATGTGCCAGTTTCCCACAAGCTCTGGAAAATCAACTACTACTGTCAGCCCAGGCAACAAAGTTGCCAGGCAATAGACCGTGCGTGTATTAAGCAATGTAAATAATAACATCTTGTAGGTCACGTTTTCATTTATCCTACACAATCAGGAAGTGTCGCAAATACTTTAGTTTTACCTCCGTATTATTTAAAGAGTATCTTTTAATTGACTGGGGCCTCCTGTACCACAACGAGATTTTAGTATATTGTTATTGCTCTTAAATAAACATCTAAATACATAACGACAGTGTTCTCTCTGGATTCAGATCATAAATCTTAAATTTTAAGATATCGTTTACACTACTTTCTTTAGTCATAGCCTATCTCACTATATTTTCAGTGATATCGTCGCACGAAACATTTATCGGATGGTTCAGAGATCACCAAAGTTATGGACTTGTTCTTAGTTATGGCGTTCCACTCCATGTCATTTAAACAACATATCAAATTACTTGCTTTTTCGATTGTACTATAGAACAACAAAAATTTCTCACAACATTCTATTGGTAATAACCCAGACAACCACTTTGTGGTAATTCATCGGCTCTCTCCTCATCGCGCTTCATTTTTGGCCGCAATGATATTCACTAAGTCAAGTTTTTACTTAATTAATACGATTGACTGTCTGGTTTGCGTAATTATATATAAAGAATCAATTTGACAGCGTCTCCGGATAAAGCCATTTTTGGAAAAATCGATAAGTCATGTTAAGGCTGAAATGGAGCAAAAGATTTTGTGCGTGAAAATCAGAAGCAACTTTTTACAGCGCCGTTTAGATCAGAATAAATATAGTACAAAAACAAGAGAATATGTTAACTTGCTAAAATGGTCATATGCATCCAAATAATGGGTCGAGGTTCATCAATTCACGGTTCATCAAGGAACCCGAGAATGTAAAATTCCACCTCTCACTCTTTACATCTTGCAAATATTCGTTTAAATGGCCATCTGATTTACGATTTCAAACCGTCTCCCTCCCATATAACTAGACGAAGACCTCGCGTTCTCATGAATTTAATGTCTACTTTCTGTCTTGCAGGTTATTGTACTACTTACTTTTGTGTGTTGTAGGCAGCAAATCCTTTTGAGTTGATGGCAAAATCTTGCATGTACTATAGGCGACATGAGAACGGCAGTAAAACACACCTCAATACATTCCTAAATTTGCTTTTCAAAAGGTAAGGAAAACATTGCCAATGCAGGGATAAACGGCGCATTTCTTGAGACCAAATGTAGAATCAGAATTAAAAGATGCTAATTTTTGCCAAATGTATTGAGAAACCACGTTTTCAGGGTAGCTATTGTCTGAAAGTGTGGCTTTGGTATGTTCAGCCTCAAAGTTCAGTTTTGAGGGGGAGGGAATAGAAACTGCCCTGTGAACTAATGCTTTAATTAAATTGATCTTACGCAGTTTAGGGATGAATGAATCCCATCTGAGATATTGACCAGTAAATGTGGGTTTTCGGAAGCTGCTTGCTATTAGGGCAGTAGCAGTATTTTCAACTAGGACGTCTAAAATGGTACGCAATTGTTTTCTTCCTTTTAAATAGTGAATTTTGGTGGAGTGTGATGAAATAAGCTTAAGGAGCAAATTTTCACAATCCTTTTTCACATGGTAAAATTGAAGAAATGTCAGCAGCATACTTAAAATATACCAACGGCTTTGAAGTAGAACTGAACATTTTTTTCCTCTTGAAAACCAACAAAAACATTGGCCAGCGTCGGTCCTAAAGGCAGTTGCTTTCCTATTGGTCAATTTTGATCCTACCTTACACTTCAAATTCCGCTGTGTTTTCTGTTACTGTATTCTGACGAATCTACGTGAACAGTGCTAGACGAAAAGCTTTATAGATGTCAGTGTTACCTAAGACGGTAAATGCCAACCAAGAACTGTCGAATCATCTTGACTACGCTACTTGATGATGGAGGAACGGATACGCAGTAATGAGTTCAAAGGAAGTCATCCCATCCTCAATTTCAAGAGAACTTTGATAATTAAGCTCTTAGTTCACTCGATTTAAGTAAAAACTTTGCTGCTCTTGTGAAATATTAAGCCACGAGCATTTTTAACAGAATATCGACATTTTTCCGTGGACAACAAATAATTATCCTAGTTTTCTGCATTTCAAATACAGGGTATTCGAATAAGCACTCAAGCCACGCTCTTAATCGTTGCTTATTAAGCAGTGCGGAATTGCTTTAGCCTTTTCTTACTTAAGAACACGTTACTTTAGCTATTCCCACAAAGTAAGCAAAAGGCATCACTATTTGTGGTTGGAAAATAAATTCCTTTGGGGTTTACAGCAACACAACCAGTAGATACACACTGGCTGATTAAGAACGCGTTGCTCGCTCACCGCAAAGTGCAATAAACACTCAGACAAATGCGACCAAAGATTTAACGTATTATAAACTAGAAAGATGGTTTTTCACATTAGTTGCAAATCAGACGATAAGATCTAAATAATCGACGGTTACACACATCTAATAATGCCAAAGACCAAATTCAACCATGTACAAATAATTCTCTCAAGCAACCTTTGAATACAAGCGATAGGCAGAATTTGACAGAAAAACAAGCAGATAAATTTTTTTCTTGCAAAAATTGAAGTCCGGTTCTAGACAGCTGCTCTCATAGCCGACGAGATCCGTTTGATCTTAGCTGCTATGGTCATATCGATATGATATTCCCCAATGTCTACGACCATTCCACCAATTAAAGAGGGATCAACCTATGGTGGAAAAATTCCAACAGACATTTCATGCTTCTCTCAAAACAAGTAACAATTCCTTTGCGATTAAAAATGGTTTAAACACTATACAATCTTACTGAAGGACCTATACCTTTGTCTCCACAACCAGCAGTAAGCTACCGTATTCTTGTAAAAGAAATTCGTTGGGCTACCTTTTTGCGAACTGGAGATAACAATTGCAATAAGACGGTAAATAAATTTGAAAGTGTAGGTAGTGTCTTATAAAGACGACGAATAATACGCATGTCAGGAATCTATAACCAGGCAAAATTAGTACATGAACGAGATCAATCGGAGTTTCATTCCACATTCTTCTAGCAATTCAATTGAACATGTTCGCCTTTAAAACTCTATTTAGAGACCCTCTATAGGGCCCTCATTTTACAAGGCAAGGCATTTGTTTCCATACGTTATGGATTTGCAAAGTTGATCACTCTAACAGAAGACGACTGTCATTTCTTGCCAAGAGCCTCAGCTGGATATAACGGTTCAACAAACTATACTTTTGATTTCTCTATATCAGATCAACGTTTTTACTTGTACTATCATATAAAATCGTACTGAATCAGGTTGTAACGTATCCGGCATTGTCAAATTGTTTGATAACTTCTTTTTGCTATTAGCAAGACCAAATTAAAATGTAAATTCCAACTGTTGGACATTTCAGAACGTACTACCTTCCTACCCTGTGCGAGCGTGTTCAGACAATCAACGGCGCGAAAATCTAATCTACACTTTTACCAGATTCCAAAAGTGCAGGGCCATTTGGGACACCTTTTGTTTAACTTGGCGTTCTTAAGAAAGACAGCGAAACGTGTGGTTAAAATTTCTAATGCATGAAAAAGGTATACCTTGTTGGACCCGCTTAGCATGACAAGGATGACCGCTAGCCTTGTCACTACGCAGGAGTGGGATTCTCAACAACAATTGCAAACGTTAGTTAGTTTTTGTTGGCATTTTTACAATCGCATTGTTGTAAGGTACGAATTTTCTGTATTTACCGCAGCGTGACACTGAATGGTATATGGCATACATACTGTGAGACCAAACGTATAAGCACCTTTATTCAGAATTTGAGAAATGCTGAATAAAAGTTAAAATACCTTAAGTTTCCAATAAAAGGAGTGTGTAACAAATTATTTACTAAGGCTGACAGATGTCACCAAGGCCTTTACCAGCATCATTTAAAATGACAGGGGACAAACAGGAACACACATTAAATGATATTTTTTAATTAACTTAACCATTAAACTAGGAATGTTGTCCGTTTAAAAGAACACAGCATGTTTTAATGTAATGATGGATCCGATGTAATTTGCAGTTAAGTTACTTGCTATAACCATGTCCACAGAATTTGGTGTGTACTAGACACATGGCCTGATTTTATTTTGACCCATGCATATATCAATAATCTGGTCACGGATTGTCTTGTTTTTCAAAATGGTAAGAAAATTACAAATATTATGTTTCACTTGTTGTATAATAGTGACAATGCTCTACATTTGCATCGGCCATGTATATACCAAGACAACACACATATCTACAAATGATGTAGCAGTGTTTAACAAAAGCCCAATAAATAATTTTCTACGTGACATGTGAAGCTGATTGGCCATAATGGGTATTTAAAATGGATAAGTATGCTCAGCCTAAAACATTTAGGAGATTCGGGGGTTGAATGGTGAAGAAATACATTAAATACCAGTTAAATTAAAGCAACGCTAGTATGCACACTTTCGTGATAATCCCTTAAATACAAAGGAACTGTAGGCTGCATACTCAGTTAGATCAAGACTTCGCATGCTGCATCAAATTATTTATGGTTTTTTAGGGTAAGGTCTTTAATAAAAGCTACAATAGAGTAACATAATACAGAGTAACATAACCTTTAAACAGTTTGACATAACAGTACAGGAACCAAATATAAATTTAATATATTGTCATACCTTGGTTGTAACAGATAATTTTTCACCCTTTTTCACAAACCGCTGTAAGGCAGTATTAAGATCTTTTAAATTTGCCTGATCAAGGGCCTGAACAGAAAAGAAATGCAGAAAAAATTACTTTTACAATAAATGCACTGTATAAAATTAAACATCTAAGATGGCAAGCCAGAAGATGATTTCATATTGATATCTAGTGTTGCCTTGTTTGTTAGTAGAAGTAAATTTTAGGCGAATGACACGGTTGATGTACAAAAACAAACAAGTTATTTGTTTATTGGTATGCTAATATTTTCTTTCATCCAAAATTATCAAACTGAATTTTTTGAAGTTTTCAACTTGCATTTACAATGGTTGCAAACCTTTCTGTAACAACATTAGCTGGCTCTGATATCTAGAACATAGCCCTATACTTTTGTGGCTCTATTAAACTCATAATTAGTGATACATCAAACATAGTGTGTCAATGATTCTTTTAAATGAAACTAAGGCATAAGATTCCAAACTAATACTATTCCATACTATTTTTGTCAAAGATTTGACTTGGCCAAGATATGTCAACAATAGTGATTCCTGTTTATACTCTTGCATCACAGTTGTCTAAAATGTTTGCATAACAGAGCAGATACCCCTGCTAACATACCTTTGCAGTTGTGACTGTACATTGGACCTCGCCTCTGTGTGACCTCATCAGTGAATGAAAAGCATTGATTATACCAACAGCTTCTGGAAGCCTGCTGTTGTCTGCTAAGGTACCTACAGTCACAAAATAACTCTCAATAACAAAAGCATCAAATTATGACACAAAATAAATTGGCATTAGACTGAAATGGCATGTGATTATCATGACACTAGCAGGCATACAATTCACTAAGTATTGCTGACAGTCTAAATGCACCATGACTGCTGATCAAAGCCAATATCTTACAACACTGTAATTTGATTTCCACAAAACTAAGAAGTGTTGTTGCTGAACACTTCACTTACTCTACAACAATTTCATGACCGACTTCATATCACACACATTTTCCAACACAAAACAAGCGTTACTGCATGCACATATCAGAGTTCATGATAACATCAGTAACATATTTCAAGGTTTCAAAAAGTATGCAGGATGTAATGAATACTAATTGTTCCCGGCTATACTACCTATCAGTGTCCAGCTTATGTACTACATTGGCCACAAAACTGCCCTAATTCTTTTTACATGCTTGTGGTTGTTGGTGCTTTCATTGTGTGAATCTACCTCTTGGACGTTGCTGATATCGTCCCTCTGCACAACCTAATTTACTTTCAATCACTACCAATATCACTTAACACTGGAACAGAGAGACATCAATATGCCTAAAAATGAGGTATGAAACATCCACTTGTACAAGGACTTGAAATGGAGATTTCTAGCTTAGAGGTGTGAAGGTTTTCCACATGTGACACTATTGACATAGATATTCTTAAAGATCTACCAAACCGCTATCAAACACAAATCTTTGCAGTGGTTGCTAAAGAATTTGTGGCACATACAGATTAGCTTTAACATTTTCTTTGCCTTGCTCAATAAAAGACTTTTCAAGAGTCAAGGATATAAATTCAAGTGGGCTCACCTAATGGTTGTTTTTTACTTAACCATGTATCACTGCACATTACTTTGCAAATAAAAATACACATCAGAGTAAATTAAATCACTAATATGACATCAGATTAGCATACCAACAAAATTGATGGTCAGGTCAGAATACTTTTGGTCCTTCAGAGATTTTGAAAGTACACCTAAAGATGATAAAATTGAAAATGCAAGACATAAAAACAAGACATAAACAGTACAAAATATGTCAAAAGCATTGCAAACATTAGTTTTTTGCCTACTTAAGATCAATTCCCCTTTATTCTAGGAGTCTTAATGTTTTAATGTTTATTGTCTATCATTTATCCCGGCACTCTTCCTTTCTGCAATATAAAACAAGTATGCCATATTTTTAGACCGACTCAAAGATTTTTGTAATGCCTTTTTTGCCTACCACTTCAAAATCTCATCAGACCACCACCTTACCATCTTACCACATGACCTACTTATTGCAATTTCACCAAGAGTTCACATGTAATTTTCTTGGTAGACTTCCTTATACAACACAACTTTTGAGTTGGTCCTTTCAGCTATTTTTAGGATGCCAACCTCAACTGCTGTCATATTCTTTGCTGAAAACAATACTTCACTAGAAATTTTATACCAACTATGTCGATTTTACCTTATCTGTATTGCAAGACCCTATACAAACATAAGTAAACAATAACAAAAAAGTACCCAAAAAGCACTGGCAGTGAATGTTGCATGTATGTATGAGAAATGCTATGAATAGTTTCAAACATAATAAGTGCATAGCATCAAAAGAAATCTGTGATATAGGCAAGCTTCTGAACTGCTAGGGTTCTCTATAATGGTAAAACATACTCTCTTTGTCTCTTTTGTTAATGGAAGGATTCATAATGAATGCTGCCAAAAGTTGGTCTTTCTTTAGAAGTTCCTGTTGGTAAAGAGAGAGGATAAAGTCTGTTTTTAGAAAATAAAACATTACATGAGATAAAAAAAATGTAATACAAACATAATTTCAGTGCAACTACAACCATGTCAAACTTAAAAACAATGTGCACTTGTGTGTCAAACTGGCATAGCTACTAAACACATTGCCAACCAAGGTCATGGGTCGTCATACGTACTACATAGCGAAATGTTTACACATGAAAAGAACAGTCTTATCCACTATATAATAGACTGGCTATCTTAGGGTTAAATGTACTCTGATCAGCTTAAATGTGAAGGTGTTTTTATTACTTTAAAATAACTCACAACAAATAATACACAATCAGTTTGAAACTACAAATTTTTCACATGAAACAATGATGTGGGACAAACTTTCTTCCCTTTACAATAGAAAGCAAAATAAAGTGTACTGCTGTGGCAATTGTAGTTAATTCAAATTTAAAAAGAAACACTTAAAACAATTTCCAAATGCAAAAAGCTGTGTCGTCAAAGGCAAAAAGCTGTGTCGTCAAAGGCAAATTCACTTGGACATTTATGTCAAATGGCTTATACTTTATTCCATTTCTTTTTGCATGTCCTAAACTCAGCTCTGCTCTTTAAAGACTAATAAAGTTTTACATTTGTTAGATGCACAGTTTTTCAGTTGCCATTTTCCTTTATTTCTTTCTTCCATGACCTTTACCCAGCACAATACAAATTTCTAAACTATCCCTAGCTTAGCATTGTCATTGAAGTTAAGTCACGAATGATGCTCAGATTAATATGCCAAGCTGAATATCAGATGTTTTATGGCAGATCAGTTTAGTCTGATGGTACCAATATGAATAGTCTACAGAATAAGTTTTTTGAACTTCAATAAATCCATCATTGTAATCCAATTGCATACTGTGACCTTTTTAGGGTAGTCAAAGAAAAGAAGCAGTAAATAATACAGTGGAGCGATATATCTATAGTAATATAGAACACCTTTAAACGGAAAACAAATAGCGAGTCCCTGCATCTCGTTATGAATTTTGTTGTCACTGAACAAATGATATACATTCAATAAAATACTACTAATGATATTACAAAATATTAAAACTAAATCTGCATACGCGCTGAGATCAGTAGATGAAATTACAGATACCTGTAATCTGTTTAATTCCCCTTCCACTTTGTCAAGGGATTTTGTCCTTGAAGCTGCAGAAAATAAGGCATGGGCATATCTTCCCTCTGTGCCATATAGTTGAAGAGGAGGCTACAATAAAGTTAAACATAGAGTTTTGCTTACATGTTTCTGTTTTGTAAGGAAGTAGAATACATTAATCCTCCAAAGTTTCGGTGCGGCAAACTTTCGCACGAAGAAGTGTCTGAAAGTTTGTAATGCTGAAAATATCATTTTCTCTGCCTTCTCTAAAATTTTAGAATGCCAAGACTTTTAGAAAAATACTTTTTTCTAATTTTGATTCACAAGCTTTAATTGGCATGAATACTATTTTAAGGTGATTTTTGAGTGCATAAGATGCCTTAGTAAGTTTACTCAACATGCAAAATAGCTTCTGCCAATGTTTCCAAATTTTCTACATTTTAAGAACTGTCACTTATATGGAAAAGGAAAGGACCGAAATAAAATTAAAATCATCTTTTTCATTTGACTAAGTTTCTTTCATTTGTCTGAATCTAATCTAGAAAGATAATTTCATTGTCTTTGTCATCAATTAGCTGGTCTTCCCCTTCTTCATCTGCCTCTAAAGATTCCATTAAAAACTGCCTGATCATAAATTGAGAGTTCACCCGTGGTATTCTATTCTATTCAGTAGTCTTCTGTACACTTTTTATATTCTAGGGAACTTTTGTTAACATAAAGAATTTTAAGAAACATCAATCCAAAACACAGCTGTGTACTTTTTTTTCTACTGTGGGACTAAAATATCCCCGATTGACAGTTTCTTATACAAAAAAATTTTGGAACTGAAAATTTTGTCAGAAAGTTCTGTCCAAAATTTTGAGAAATATATCTGAAAGTTTTGCCAAATCTTTATCTGCCAAAACATTTGGGGATTAATGTACAACAATAGAAACAGAAAAGCAAATAAAAGTATTTCATGTAGTATGTTCATTAAAAAACAAAGCTATTCTTGCATGTTTCTGTTTTTCTATCAAGTGGACTACAACATTAAAAACAGAAAAACCAAATAAAATACTTACATGTAATATAAATGTTCAATAAAATTTACTTGCTAATCAATGGGACTTTTAAGAATTTGGTAATAATGATTGTACAAAACTTGAGCAAGAACAAACAAATACTTTAATGTATGTTGACTCTGAATCATGTATTGTACACGAAATATGCATATAAAAAACACACGACTTAAATTCCTGATAAACTTTAAACAGATGTACAGGCTGAGAATACTTAAGATGGTGGCATGCAATTTTATGGGATAAAACACAAACATAACAACAGGAAGTCAATGTTTATGAATTAAAAAATTTCAAAGAAGGATTGTCTTCCTGGTCATTGCTTCCCACCAGATGCATAGACTTGTATTATCCTCAACACAACTCTCATCTGTAAGCTTGATTGAACTGTCTACTATTGACCTTTTTATGTAGTTGGTCACAGAACATTGTAGTGTGACAGTCCTTTACAGCCAATAACAGGCTCAAATACATTAGACACAATTAAGAAACAAGGTGATAATGACCCAAAACCTAAGAAACAACAAGCTCAAACTCAGCTATGCTTTTCGTACATAAATCATGTAGTTTTTTAATCTCTTTGGCATATTGATTTGGAAAGGAAACATTAATTTTCAGAGAGACAAAATAAGGTGTAATATAATACCTTTAATTTCAGATCTGATCAATCACACATTTTCAGGACAACAAGTCATATAAATTCACATACAAGTACACACTTTAGCTGCTTAGTTTGTCAACCTATTAAATAGCAGTTGCTCGTTTACCTATAATGTAAGAACTACTTAATGAATGATCAGAACAGTGGAAGATTCTTAGAGATGAAACTAGACAACAGTGTTTCTCCAAAATAAATCCAGCAAATACTCGTAGAAAACCAACAAGCAAGTCACATCAGAACAGTGAAACAGATAATCTAATTAAGAAGAGACATCATGTCTAATAGCATTACAAATTTAATATTGGATACAATCCAGCAGATTGAAACAATCAGTGACAGCACCTATTTCATCTGACAACACTTAGTGCACAAAAATTAGCCCAAGCTTAGGTAGATAATTTATTAAAATTTTAATATTGAACACTGAAAACCTGTCAAGTAACTCTTATTTGTGCACTAGTTTTTCACAAAACAACTGTCTAGGCCATGATTTACTACTCTAAAATGCACCAGAATATAACTCAACAGGTTGTCTTTAACATACAACCATAATACTTTACATTTATTAAAAGTCAGTTATTGCGGTCTCCATACATATGACACATCATCATTCATGGATTCATGAATTTCAGTACGGTAACATACCTTGATAAGCTTTTGAGTGGTCGCACTTGCTGACATTTGCCTGACCTGTTCAAAAATACATATATGAAATTATGTTTAAGAAAACATTGGTGGGTGCTGAAATTTATTGTAAAATTAGTCAATGTACGGAGGACATATTTTATAGAAAGGAAAACATACATACATGAGTGAAGTACGTATAAAATGTCTGATTTTAGCAAAACTTGAGCAGAGAAGAATAGCAACTGCTGCTTACACTAACTTATCCAATGCATCAGATACAGTCTTAAATTTAGACAGATACTTTCTACTCGATCAATGTGGTCATATCTGAGTGTACCAGAAGACTCTCAGGGCCTAGCATGTCAAGCTTAGTGGCAATATAGTTGCCAGCCGAGCTCGGAATTAAGTTCTGTCACACAACCGCTGCCCATGTGTGTGATGTCGTATTTCAAAAAACGAATAAAATGTTTAACCGTGCAATACAAAACAGTTTATAGCATTAATCATAGGACTTCAGCTCGTCAATTGCTTTAAAGGTGGCAAAGAATACTTACGGCAAGGTGTCGAAGCAATCCTACACTCTTCATACTGGAAGCCATCTTGGTCGTAAAGAGCAGGATGAGAAACATAGGGCTCCGAGAAAAGTGTCCCAGAAACAACCGGCCACAGGGAACAACGGGATGCATTAAGTCACTATTGCCCAATGACATAACAGCGTCGAAGACCCAAGGTCTCCAACTCCTTGGGATCCAACATTAAGATTAAGTAGACAAACATTTTGTATTTAACAAAAGAAACATTCCTGAATTTTGTCCTAAAACTATCCTCATTATCATGAACACCAAGTGATACCGAATTCCGAGGGGCAGTGTTATTTCCGATGGACTGTCCTTGCCTAACGGTTTTCATAGGAATACTATCTAGGGTCCACTAGCAAGACCCACAAGAGCCTCTAAAATTAATAAAAGAGGGTTCAAATAGAATCAAATGGTTGTAAATTTTTCGTAACTTTAATAATTGGGAGCGATCGTTTCTTGCAGTCTTAAGTTTATTGTCACTGGTTTAAGTTAACAGAGCAACTAAATCGAAGCTTTTTTGCTAGTGCTGTTCGTAGCATGTCTTGCTGCACAATGGACTTGAATTATTCAATCCTGAAATCTATCGTTCTAAAATATATTATACTTAGAATGATATATCTTAAGATCGTCATTATTCAAAAGGAGTTTAAGAAATGATTTGTGAGTTATTAACAATTGTTTTTGAAAATCTGTATACCAAACTAGACTTGCTAATAGACTAGGAATAAATGAATATAACAAGCACGTAATTTTTTTTCAGTTAATGTTGGCCTACAGGCAGCTAGATTCGGAAAGTCTAGTCATCAAACCACTACGCTAAAAATTCTAGAAATACCAATTATTAAGAATAAGGAATGAGAAATGCCTCTTGTTAGCATAAGCAGTAGGCCAGCCATATTAGAATGACGAGGAAGAAGGTATTAGCTAATTTTTGGTCCCTAATAATAATCCCTTTTCTGTTTATCAATTACCGAAAAGATTTCAAATAACCTCTCATTGTAACACCCTACTTATTATTTTTCACAGTTTTAGAAAGTTCCAGCTGTATAGTCGATAACGATTATGCTGTAACTAATTTCCCCACCAGCAAACTACACGGATGTAAATAAACTCCAGTTAAAATCCTCGCCTTGCCTGTAGTATGTTGGAGACCACTTGATTCGTCTACAATTAAGTATTGTCACGTATGTTAAAGCACAAACCATTTTATTTCCACACTACCCCTCGTTTATCAATATAAAATTTTTGCATGGGTGTTTTCAGTGTATGGGTTACGTAATAATAAAAATTAAATGTAAAATAATGGTTAATGCTCCTTTTTGGCCATGAGTAGGGCACTTTGTAACATTGCTAGAACTAAGAATGCAATTGTTGGATTAAGAAGTGAGCTTGTTTAAGTAATTACTCTCATGGTTGACATCAGCTTTTTTCTAGGCTTTTGTAAACTATAAGAAATAGCCTTGGTTTAGAGTATAATACAAAAGCATCACAAGATTTTGCTATGATCTGGTATCTTTCAAACATAACCATTACACTTCGTAAGGATTAATTCTGACAAGACGAATCTGAGCAGTGTAGTCACTCTGTCTAATAACTGAAGAGTGGCATGAGGCACAATAGAATAGACCACTTCTGGTCACAGCTTCTATTCGCAAGCAAAGTTCATGCAAAGGTGGTAAAAATCGAATGCAGGCACATACATGGCTGATAGTCAGGAACAGGCACGTCCATCCACAGTGGCTGCAATTTAATATCTGGTCTTGGTTCATTGCTACCGAGGTCTCGCGGTTCCTCCTTTTTCGTGTTCCTTGCAGATTGCCCCTGCAATCGCCTTAAAATGACAGAAGTTTCTACAATAGAGCAACAAGTGTAGAACACTTGCTGTGGATGATTCGTCAGGCACTGACAGACGTTTCCAGAGAATCTTAGAAATATTTTTGTGCCCTCTCCCACTGTAACTACGGCAGTGGAGAGGTATCAGAACAGGACAATCAGACAATGATTTTCAACCTGGAGACATGCCCTTCCCAACTCAGAAGCAATCCCGTCAAAATAACCTCAATCTTGGGAATATCCGACAGCACTAGAATTTTAATTTTTGTAACAAAGTCTCTTTATTGTATGCTGGTGGAAAGGATTCAGGAGTTTAAGATGAAAATAATAAGTAACCCACGACTTAAAGCTCTACAATAGAGCAGCAATTACTATGGTCCTGTTTATGTAAAAGTTCGTGCTGTCCTTGACATGCTTCTTGTTCCAAACTCTTTTGTGTGGTGTGACAGAGGCTTTGTTCGTCTTGGCCGGTTGTCCTTGTCAATTCCAGCCAAACGTGGCATCTAATGCAAAGGTACATGCTAGGTAGGCATTGATGCACTGTTTCAGTCCAATCTTGCCAATGACGATTTGAGGGAAGCGATACTATTCCTGAGTTGCTGGTAGGTGGAGTATGCACATCTTTAAGTTTATCTAGATCATCAAAGATGGACAGCCTTTTTAAAACAGGATTTCAAATGCCGCAGAGTTCTTTTTGCGTAAGCAAAAAGGGCCGTATCGTGGGCAAACAAGAGGTCGTGAATCACCTGTTTTTGTGAGCCTGCAGTATTCATACGTTAAATGCACTATAGTCGAGGATCTATCAGCTGCAGACTGCATAACCGTTGTCAAAATATGCTCAGTGTGCTGAAGGCTCTTTCCACTGTGCATTTTGTTGCAGGCAGAGAGTGCAACGAGGATAGCCTTGTACGCAGCAGAGAACAGACTAGTCAGCTTCAGCAGATCAATCATAGCCATAGAATTGTCATCCAATGGCTTATGCTTGTGCACGTCACTTGATGCTAGCGCTTCTTTCATGAGGTAGTCAATGCCATACAGTTCAATGCCAAATTTACCTCTTTCTGTCTGTTGCTTTTCGATATCCACATTGCCGAGGCAAAGTCGGGTCTATGCCAAGGTACCTCACGAATGACATCTTTTGAGAAGACATGGTCTGCGAAACCCGGTTGAGCTCTGAAAGGCATCAACAACAGGCCTATGTGATCGGTTTCTGTTGGGCCGACTGGTATGCGACTTTAGTATTGTTTACCTGGGAAGCTCTCAAGGTATTCACTGTCGAGTTTTCAGATATACCTGGGAAGCTCTCAAGGTATTCACTGTCGAGTTTTCAGAGAAAACTGAAGTCTGCTGGGCGTGCATTGGAACCTGTAATGTGTGCACCTTCCATGAGCTCAACAGTACAGAATTACTAGTCAATGAATTAACTCCCTTTAACATTCATAGTGCACCACGTACCGACGTTCAATGAACCTCTTCTGTTGCATCCATTATTCGCTCAACAGATGGAACTAAAATTTATAAACTTTATTTTCACAGGGGTTCTGATCATCCGTATGGAGTTGCCATAGCGGTCAAACCGCAACTCAATGTCGCAGTTTGCCATTTGGACATGTTTCTAACCGTCGTGCAGTGACGAACTTAAAAAGCATGCGATACCTCAGTGCCGTCGCTGCCAGATACACCTACTGGCTGCTTATCTGGAACAGAAAAGTGCGATTTCTACCAACGCCTGCAAGCCAAGTTCAGCGGAATACCATCCAAGAACGTGTGTACTGGCAGAGGAAATGAACGTTGAATCCGAAAAAGACCTAACGCAATTTTGCACATACAACAGTTTAAATAAATTGAAATACTTTTGCTTGGTTCTCACATAGGTGATAACAAGTCCTGACATGCGGTTATTTACAAATTCATAGCCACAGCTTAAAATACGTATTTGCGCATGGACCGTTCACTTCTTTTAAAAGGGCAGTAAAGTTACAAATTCTATATTTTCCTGTTTATACACTAGCCCCACGGAACTATAATTGTGTCATTTTCCAGCAGACTAAACCATAATAACAGATTCCGTGATCATAAAGGTACCTTGCGATACCTAAAGCAGTCTGCACAGGTTGATTCAGTCCCTAAACTTACGATGGCATGTCCCAAGAAGGCCCACAAATCCCGCGCTGAAAGATAAACATTGCTTCGACAGATCAACTCCGTACGAAGTCATAAGTATTTTCCTCCATGTCATCTACCACTTAATTGAACATTGATTGGCGAGATGGTGTATCTCGTTTGATGACAAATGCTATCGTGGTGAACTGTTTCTAGTTATGTCTTTTATCTATCACAAGTAACAGCTGTGCCGTCAATGTACATGAGATGGCGTACCATCTTCATAAAACTTCATTCCATACAATACGAATAAAAGAAATACAAAATCTCTTTAAAAGATTCAAAGCATTTCAGTTATAGTTGAAGGGCTGACGATGGATTGTAAAGTTTGTAGAAGAACAAATTAAACCAGATAGTGATAGACTAAAAGGGCTTCGAGCTAGGGTCTTTTGCATGCAATCCTGACGTCTTTCTTTCCATTCTTCCCTAGTCTTTTCATCACTTCAGTAAGACAATGGCAGTGACGTCATATCACTTTTATTGTGGACTCGTTTTATTGTATTATTGACTGTTGTAGAGATTTATTGCAAAGGCGACAGGAAATTATGCCGTCAAAATGTCGGCATGAGCGATTCACACCTTCTCATCCCGGCATGGCATCAACATCATGTAAACAGGTGGTCTAAGACAAAAGATATCATGCCGATATCATTTCAAGTAGGCATGATATCGACATCGTATAAAAGGGGTAGATTTATTTGTTGCGGCGCCCAAGTTATGCTTCCACTTGTTTGATCACTTTGTTGCGACTTTCAGACCTACATCAAACCACAATATAAATATTTTATGCCAAGGAAAACTGGTGTACTATGTATCCTCTACACCCAGTTTAAAATCAAGGTCACCATAGTGGTACCTTATTTGTCATCTAAATCATCGTATTAATCAGTCCCATAATGGGCATCACACTAATGATGCACGTAACATTATACCATATCTGACAATAAAAAGCCAGGTGGAGTGGTTGGATTAGACTGCAAAGACAAAGAAATGGTTAGAGAAAGAACGAAAAGGAAAGTTACCATTACGTTTAGAAAATTCACAATCACACAGCAGATGCTACAAATCACAAAGCCAACATGGAAAAAAGAATGACTGGAGGGAGGCCTTTGAACGACTTGCAAAACCTCTTGACTAAACTAAAAAACCCATTAACGCAAACATGAAAACGACAGGATTGAAAGAAACATTCGAAAAGTGCCAACAAAAGGTGAGAGTTGAAGGCTTCTAATAAGCAACAAATGTTCATCCATATTGTCCAAAATAGTACGTGACAGTGCGTGATTCAAAATAGATCTAAAACACCTGCTCCGCGGAAATATGTTGGAATGACTCCGTACAATAACTTAGTCAATCACGTGCTGATAAATTGGCTTTCATTCAGTGTCTGGCTGCTTCTTAAAGTAATTAAGCTTCTCTCTTGGATCTGGTATGATCTGCAAAAAGATTACAATAAAATGATCAAATAAAATCAATTAAAATGCAATAAAATAAGGGAAAGTAAAATAAAAAAGAATAAACAAAGAACACAAAAAACCCCAGAAGAAACCTTAAAATAAATAACAATTTTATAATATAAATTGGCTCAAAAGATAACCACTATTTCACCATCGTATCGTAAGCAACCGCACTTACTTACGTCATATTTCACTGACTATCTGTCCAGTGAATGAATAACTATGTTCACCAACATAAACAACACACTAGACAACTTAAGTATTCTTTTGAATAACTTCAGCTTAAAGCAAAAGCATGTTTTTTACATCATTCCAATAGATAAGAGTAAGGACTACTCGTTCGTTCAGACAAAAACGTATGTTACATGTATAATACGTTATTTTACCGTATCAGCACCAGGTTTCCAACCAGCAGGGCAAACTGCACAATAGGGAAAAAAAAGAATACAAGCGTTACAAATACAATACATGGAAAAACTGGACTACTTCACACTTCCTTCAGAGCATAAAGTTTAAAGACTGTAAGATGACGTTATTGTATGGTGCCATGGAGAGAATTTCATCTAAAACTATCAGTGCATGGACTACTGTGCTACTATATTTTACCCACATAATGCATAAGTTGGAATTTTAACTTTAAGATGGAGGGAAGTAAGGGCAAAATTAACCTATATATCACATTGTTGTGATAACGAGCATTACTAAGCTACGTCTTCTATTGATAGCAACAGGACATGATTTCGTTCTGTCTTTACATATCTTTAAGACTATTATTTAAAGAATTATCCAACGTAATGACGTCACCTTAGTGATAAAAATGCAATTT
Source organism: Chironex yamaguchii (assembly GCA_024741275.1). Lineage (NCBI taxonomy): Eukaryota > Metazoa > Cnidaria > Cubozoa > Chirodropida > Chirodropidae > Chironex > Chironex yamaguchii. The sequence continues at coordinate 24,337 of JANTCA010072167.1, forward strand.
GTACAATGGAAGCATGAGTGAATGGGCTCGCCAATAATTTTGAGACAAATGTGGGTGCATTTAACAATGCAGACCTCACACAATTTTCGCGGCTGGGACTGAGCATCTAGTCTTGTTCTGTTAGTGTTTAATGGCCGTAACATAACACTGATTTGTAATATCTTTGTTTCCTGGAAGAAACTGCAGATGAGCGTTTAAGGTTGGTCAAATTTAGACTAACCAGGAAAGACATGGAGTGCAATAATTAGAAAGACTCCAGATGGAACACAAGCCAGCAAGGAACTACGGGTAGAATTGTATAGGATTAAAGAAAGTCACAAGATCACATGGAAACAATGCAAACATAGAAAATGGATACCAAAGCAAATACAGTACAATAATGACAATAATATGTGAGTAAGATCGTGAAGATGATGAATGATAATGCAGATACCAGTGATGATCGCACTGAAAGACAATGCTGATGACAATGACAAAGATGATGATGATGGCGATGAAAAATGATGAATGAAAATGAAAATGACAGCAATGATGGCACTGAATGACAATGATGATGACGATGACAAGAATGATGATGATGGTGATGATAATGACGGTCGCGGTGAATGATGATGACGATGACAGTAATGTTGGCGACGCACGACTATGATGATGATGACAACGATGAAAATTGATGATGACGATGATGATGATGATGATGATGATGATGATGATGATGTTGATGATGGTGGCAAGTGATGATGACGATGACAGAGATGATGGCAATA
>JANTCA010072167.1:25203-50509 GCA_024741275.1 Chironex yamaguchii
GATGATGATGATGATGATGATGATGATGTTGATGATGGTGGCAAGTGATGATGACGATGACAGAGATGATGGCAATAAATGATGATGATGACAACGATAACAACTGATGATGATGGCGATGAGTGATAATGATGATGACAGTCATGACAATTGATGAAGATGGTGGTGGTGATGAATGATGATACCCATCAATTTAGAAGAAGTGCACAACAGTGCCAAAATCCCTCAAAAGTTGGGAGCTGTCAAACTTACGATATGCAGTGAAGATGCAATGTTTCGACGGACGCTTGAACAAAAATTTCCTTTGCCACTATGTAATGATGAATTTGAAGAATACTTGATATTTATTGGTTATGTCAATACTAAACTCAATCTCTATATCAACTAACCCATCGAAAACGTAGTACTAGCTACAAGTTAATACTACAAGAAAAAAGCCATGTATCCTAATCTTGACAAAGCACATCTTCGTCGCAGTACTTGGTGTAAGAGCAGTGGCATTCACTTTCGTCATTGACTGAACAATGACCAACGTAAATTGGGTAACATGAATTACAACATAATTAGACATACCTTCCCCATGCTTGTCAGTATATTGGAATGCCTGAACTAGTCTTAAAGTTTCATCAACAGATCTCCCGACCTTTAATAGTTAAGAAATTAAAAACAATTAGATCCTTAAGATTCCTTCTTATTTGCACTAATCAAAAATTATACCAACACTTCACAGTAAAAGTTAATAGCATACAATTTGATCAATACTGCAGAAAAGTCACAATAGCTTCCATTAAGCTGTATATTAAAAAATACATTGAAACATATGAATGTCATGGTAGTTATTTAAACCTAACAGTGAAAGTTGAAACAACACACACTTTAAATCGATTCCTTACTTTGAAGGTTGTCACAGAGTTAATGTTTCAACAATAAAATCGTAACCTAAATATTTCATGCCTTAGGTAGAACATCCCTAGACTTACCGGTAAATCATTCATTGTAATCTGCCTCAATATTCCTTTATCATCAATAATGAAAAGACCTCTAAAACAATAAAATTCAGGATAATGGTGTCAGGCATAAAGTTCAATGGGTAGAAAGGGTATTCTGTATCACGAAAATGGAGGAACAAATAAATTAACTAAAAAGCAAAGATAATTTGCATATCATAGTACAGTCATTGACAAACACTTTGAAACGTTTTCCCTTCAAACTTGAAAATACAGCTTCTCTATGAAAGCAACAACCGACAACCCTTTACTGCAATGAACTATCTAAAGTATGTGCTTTTGAAACAAATCAACAAACAGGCTAGTGTAGATAATGGTTTTCATGCCAAATCCCTATCATACATCAGACAGTGAGGTCAAAATTGTTGCTTTCTACTTAACATGAAATCATCCTGCATAATCAGAAGTATGCTAAGAAATTTCTTCTTATAAAATGCATTCCTACTTCTATTGTGTAAAGTTAAGTGAGAAGAGAAAAGCCGTTCCAGTTCTATACTAACCTTGCTCTTATGTCTAATAATTTTTTAGAAATCATGTCTACAATGTAGAAAAATTTTGTACTAAACAGAAGTTACGGTGTAATTGTGAACACGGGAGCATAGCACCTAACTCTCACAACTGCAAATCTGAAGCCTTTTCCATCTGAGCTTAACAGGTCAATAAGACAGGTCAAAAGACTATCAGACATTCAACCCTAATTGCCCATACACTAGACAACTTTATTTTCCAAGAAATACGAGTAAGTTATTTGTTAAGCTACAAGTGTATGACACAAACAGATATTTATAACCTATAATCCATAACGGAACATAATGGACGACATTGGTATACGATTTAAAGTGGAGTGAACCTATAATTATTACCTTTAAAGGTAAACAGATTAAAGCTTAACAATGTGATATCCAGAGCTTACCGTAATGTATGGCCTTCATCCTCTAGAAGAACACCATAGTCTTTAGCTATCTGCTTGGTTAAATCAGCTAACAATGGTATTTTTAATTTAGCTCCAAGTCCTCCTTCTTTACGTTTTGTATTTACCCTATGATGAAAGTAACACATTTAAATTCAATTTAAAAGATTTGGCTACAACAGATTCCTAAAAGAATGAACTTTGACAAGACTACTAACAGGCACTGATAAGCCTTTCATAAATGAAATAATGAAATCATAATTCAACAATTAGTATAACTAAGACAATAAATTTCAGATATTAAAATACATCATCAGGTCTAAAAAACATACACAATAGTAAAATCAGAATTGATTAATCAATTTCTTATTATTGTTCTTCCAATAAGAGCAAAAAATTTAAACAAAATATAACATGTACATAAAGAACACATATAAAATCAAAAGTCATGAAAATAACAATAACTATGCTTGTAAATGATACTAGTACAAAATGTAAAATCTGATTTACCATGCAAGATGAGTAAAAACTGAATCCACAGAACAAGCAACTACTTCAGTATTTAATTTTCGGAATTCTTCGACTCTATCACTGAAAGCTAGAATTTCTGTTGGGCATACGAATGTGCTGCAAAAATAAGAATTTCAAAATTTGATTTTACAGGAGTAAGGATTAAAACTACCAATAATCAGTATGCTGACAAAAATCAAGACAATATCATCAACTTGCGTATATGCATTTTGAATATAAGAGTTCACAATTATCTTAATTATAACAACTTCTTAACTTTTGCAGCATTCAGTTATTGACAAACATACAAACAAAAATGTTTGGCATTACATTTAGAACTATTACAAAGCAATTATCAACTTGATTGACTCTTGTCACCAATTAAAAAAATATGAGTACACCTCACTATAAATAAAGGGTGAAGGCAAAAAGAAGTAATGCATTTTCCTAAGTATAACTGTGTTACCATGATCAGCTGAAAAACAAAGCTTTAATGGGCACACTGGTTTAAAAATCTGTATCGTACTTAATCAGACAGTTGATCACCAAAAGCCTGTTTTCAATAGGATACACTGAATATGGCATTGCAACAAACATCAAACACAGAATATCTGGCTGCTTATTATATAGACAAATGTAAAAAATGGAACATTGCTTATCTTATGGAAAAGTTTAGGGTTCTCAAAACATGAAATCTGACCTTGTTGGTAAAGTATCTTTTAAGAGCACTGAAATGATTTTTTATCCATTTTAACTATGTATCAAGCAATGGATCTCAAGCAGAAGATGCCTTGGACCAGGGCAAACCCAGAGGAAGATAGAACATTTTTAGCTGGTAGGTCATTCAGTTGATGGCTTGCCATAGACCCCTGATGCTGGCTTTGGCTCCAGAGAAGCAGTCATTTGTCATACCTGCATTGTCTGAAGCATCATTTGCAGACACCAGAAACTCTACGTCAGCCAAAAAGTCAGCTGAAAACAAAGAATCAGCAAATCTTCTGATTCGCTTGAATCATTCAAGGCAAGTGGCAACTACTGTTGTTTACTTGGCTTAGAAATAGCTGTGTCATAACAACATATATATTAACTTTAATGTTTACAAGGAGATTACAAGTAGATTCAGAATGATCAAAATCGAATGACCAAGAAAGTTCCTGCTAATGCACAACAGACTGTAATGCTTCAGAACCTTCTATTGACAAAGTATGAATATCGAGGCCTTCAGCCCAGTCAGTTAATTTTGATCAGGCTGCTAACTTGAATGTCTTAGGAAGTAGAAACAAAGCAACAAGTCATATTTAACCAGACTGCCTGTTATGAATGACATAATCTTGGCAAGTATGACGGTGGCTTTATCACACGACCAAATCACCACAATACAAACAGTTTGTCTTCTGGGTGTGATATCTTGTTTTGGTAATGAAGCATCATCACATTCATCAAAATCGGTAACAATATCAAACTTTTCCTTTGTTTTCAATAAATGTCTCTGATTACGTCTAACCTTTGTACCTTTCTCTGTTTCCACTTCGTATGATCTGGGAGAGAGGTGCTTACTCAGAACTCTACCCTTAGTGGACCAGGTTTTGTCTGTTTGTACATGGACAGTGTCTCCAGGATTTAATTCTGGCAACTGGTCCTGTGTGCAAATGTACGTGCATTTGACACTATTGTTAGATGTTCGAGGGTCACGTCGGTTATGTACGGAAGGCAGTAATGTATGTGGATGCCGATTAAATAGCTTAAACACGGGAGAAGGAGATCCGTCTGGAGAGGGTGATGTTCGGTACGCTAGCAATGCAAGGTAGGGATCGCCTTGATTTGTGTGCGCTTTTTTTATTGTGTTCTTAACAGTCTGTACGGTGCGCTCAGCAAATCTGTTGCTTGTTGGCATGTATGGACTTGAGGTTATATGTTTAAAATCCCAGTTTTTTTCAAAGTCTTTAAACAATTTTGAGGTGTACTGAACTCCACAGTCAGAGCAGAATGTTTTAGGTATTCCGTGTTGGCTAAACATAGACTTGATATTGTCTATGACTGTTGAGCTGTTTGCCTCAACAAGAGGTACAACTTCGCAAAATTTGGAATAATAATCGACAACTAGGAGATAGTCTTGATTGTTGAACTTGAACAAATCTGAACCGACCTTAGACCACGGCTCTGTAGGAATATCATGCGATAGTGGAAGTTGTTTCCTATTGATGTTACGATGTTCAATGCATGCCTCACATTTTTCAACCAAGTCTACAATTTGAGATGCCATACCGGGCCAGTATAAGGTTCCTCTTCCTCGTGCTTTACACCGTTCTATGCCTAAGTGTCCTGTGTGAATTATCTTTAACATGTCTTTACGCAATGATTTTGGTACAATAATACAGGTTCCCTTTAGGAGTAATCCGTTAATAAATGTGATTTCGTCCAGGAATTCAAAATACGGAAGCACTAATTCAGAGGTTTGTGCTTCGGGGGGCCAGCCATTGAGCACATTATGTTTTAGCACCTTTAGTGATTCGTCAACTTCAGTTTCTTGTTGAAATTTTATTAGTTTATTATCATCGCTGATAGGCAAGTGTGCAGTAATTGATAAAACATACTCTTTCATGTTTTTATCTGAAATTTCCAATCGATTATAAGGTAAGTACACTCTAGAAAGAGTGTATGCGACATACATTTCTTTCCCTGGCACATAATGCATGGTGAAAGTGTACTTTTGCAATCTGAGAAATTCTGGTCCATGAATGTGGGTGTGGGTTTGTATCCCACTTCTGAAACCATGTTATGAATGTCAGGAGAACAGTCAGAGAGAATACAACATCATACATAAAGATCATTCTTGAATGAGAGTCATCCTCAAGAGTGAATTCTAATTTACACACAGGGTACAAGATAGATATGACATTACGAAATACATACAACATGGGACAGGTAAACTGGACATTACTAAATAAGGTATTGATACAATCACAACACTGCCTTTGTCTTCAATCAGCTCAAGAATCAAAGGGAAAACTTTGTCAAAGAGTACCAGTCATGTCCATATACAATGTAATAATCTTCAGCATGGGTGGAAATGTACTAATTGAAAGTCAAAATCAGCTGTTGCACAGATTTCCTTATGAAAATTCGATAGTTAACAAGGTATAAACTTTATTTTTCCATATACTTTTTACAATCTTTTCACCAATATATGATGATTCAATATATCACCCTGACATTCAAATTTCACTTCCTATTTAGCTGTGTGTTTTAATATAACAATATTGCAAAGAGAATGAAGAGATGCAAATTACTTTACACCAATTCCATTTGCAATTAAATTAGAAAATAAAAAAGCTGGTCCCTTAATAATAATCTTCTAACTAGGAACAAAAATCATTCTAGATGCATGATCTTATTAACATTAACTAAATGAGGTGTGACTCAATTTACTTACAAATCCAATGGGTAGAAGAAAAAGACCAAGTACTTTCCTATGGACAAAGAAGAAGACACACACGTATATATTTAGAACTCTCAATAAAACCCAAGAAGCAGAAGAAATGTCATATTGCACAAAATTACCATTTTGTCATGACTTTTAGAGAGCCACAAGAGGAGGGGTATAGAGTCTACCCAACCCATGCATTTTGCCTTGAAAGGACCCAGGAATTTTAGCATGTCTGAAATGTAATACAATTATTTGGAAATCCAGGTCTGTACACTTGTTTAAACTGGCTACTAAACAGGCACTGGTAACTAATACACACATATATCTAATGTTTGAACATTCAAATATTACAGTGTAAGAATAGTTGCATTTTAAGTAGAATACATGACAGTCACAAATATTTAAAAAAATGTTTTAGCTGTTGCATTATCCTATTACGACTAATAGCCACTTGTGTACTTTGCAAAAAATGCAGAATTTTGTTTAATTTACATCGTATGTAAAGAAACAATTGAAGCACAATGGATAGACCAATTGCAATATGAACACCTCACAAAAAAACAACATTATATACTATATTTGTGGCCTTTTTGTAGTCCAGATCATATAAACACCAGAAAATACAGCTTTGAAAAGCATCACAAAATGTTACTGTCTATGATACTACCATTTTCTTGTAACATACCTGTCCACCAGTCAAACACCAACATACCCAACAGAAATTAATTATTTGGTGCCTTTACACTCTTCTAAATGACAATGCTGCATAAAAGAACTTATGCTGCTGATAGACGGGATTCAATTTGATGACAAAAAGCGTTTTTGGTCTAGAAATCTAAGGACCATAAAAACTGGTATGTCAACACTTTCCTATAGCCTAATCAAGGTAAACATTTTGACTAGTTCAATGCTATAATGATTTAATTCATATATTTGCATAAATCCGTACATTGAAAACCTTGCAATCAACATAAGACTGGATAAAAGAGAATGCTTCTAAATTAATTTGAAGATAATTATCAATTATAAGTGATCTTACAGTTCAAAGAATATTGGTTGATTTCATGGAACAACACAGAAAACATTAAGCAATTCTAGGATGCTGTATATGATACAAAATTCTAGGCATTTACCTTTAAAGTCTGTTAATTTAATGTCTTTAAATTCTCCATTCACAACAGCTTTTCCTTCAAAGTAGGGTGCAGGCTTTGATACTTAATAGGAGAAGAAATGTGACTTAATCAAACCATAACCATGTACTGCAGAGTTAAACTACTAAGAGTGGAAAAAATTCTTAAGCAAATACAACTACCAGAGCAAAGACTCATGACATCAGCAGACAACAGTTCCATTTCCAGTGACTTCCATCCATTCAAATAAGAGCAAGAGCAAATAAGGCTCTTAAAAATGATTATTTACAAGTTCAAGATCCTTTGTGATAAATGGACCACTTTTTCAATAGCCCTTAATGTTTGCATTATCACATGAGGTCTTAGTAGAATACTCTGCTGATGGAGTATGATCTTATCATTTGCTACTTTTCAATTGATTGAAAAATTTACGAAACAGTAAAAAAACTTCCCAAGCAACAGTGATTCCCTATGAAACATGCCATACCACAGTAAAGTCTGTCCAGGAGTTCTTGGAAACATTTAGCATTGCACACACATACACACTCACTCCACCACACAATGAAAAGATTTTAAATCTATTTTAGAGCTGCACTCAACTCACTTTGTTTGCTAACACTGACTGGAGTTATCGCTCACGGAGGTCTCAAAGTGGTCAACAGGTCGCTTGCTAAAGAATTGCTTGCGAGCTTTGTGACATTTGTAGCCAGGCTTTCAATGCATAATCAATCTTAATTTCAAAGTGGTCATATTTTTCTTTCATTCTCGAGAGTCCATTTTGACACTCTATTATTTCTTTATCATTATTATTATTATTATTTTATTATTTTTATTATTATTATGTTTAATGCATGTACTCTCAGACGTAAAGGTGTTGATTAGTCTGGGCGAATAGAGAAGGTACAATCAGGAACAGGCCAATAAAGGACCCGCCTTAGCATAACTAAAGTCCTACATAGATAATGTCGTTCTTAAAATACTTGCTGTTCCAAGGAGTGCTGTCTTTTGTACCACCTGCAACTTTACTTCAACTTCAACCTTCTCCATGTAACTTTTGAAGCAATCTGATATGCAGCCTAGTGCACCAATCACAACAGGTATTACCGTAACCTTTTTCATGTTCCACAACCCTGCAATCTCTTCTTTTAACTGTTCATATTTTTCAATTTTTTCTTGTTCTTTGTCCTTAACCCTACAATCACCCGGAATTGCAATGTCAATCAATTTCACTTCCTTCTTTTTCTTATCAACAACTAAAATGTCTGGCCTTCTTGCTTGAACAAACCTATCACACTGGATCACGAAATCCCACAGCACCTTAAAGTCTTGACTCTCCATAACTCCTTCCAGTTTCTGTTCATACCATTTGTAGCTCTTTCAAAACTGTACTTTTCTGCAAGTAGCCAATGAATATATTTTGCTACATTGTCACGTCTCTGTTTATATTCTCTTTGTGCAAGTTTGGAACACTCGCTCACCAAATGACTTATCATTTCTCCTTTTTCACCACACATTCTGCACAATGGCATATCACTTGTTTCATCTATATAATGTTTGGTATAATTAGTTCATAATGCTTCCGTACACCCTCTCAGGCTTCCATGTCTTAACCATGACCAGCTACTTTCCAAGTCAATCCCATTTGAAACCCTAGTGTACTGACTATCCACTGGCTTATCCTTCCACTGTTTTTCCAATTCCCACTTTACTTTACTCTTCTATTTACTTGGTGCCAATGCCTCCGCTACATCTATTGTCCCAAGATTTATTTCTTTCTTTTCCTTTATTATCATTATCATTATTATCATTGTTATTATTATTATTTTTAGTACTATTACTTATTTGGTCGCACACTGTCTTTGTAAGTGGTGATAACAGCTTAAAACATGGTGTCAATAACTCTCTAAATTTACAAGCACTTTACGAAAGACCCTTGAATAGTAGATGATGATACTTTACTGCAATTCAATAATTCGTGTTTGTATACCAAGGTCTTCTAATCTTTTTGCAAGTCGTATCAAGTGCCCCTATCATACTAGGAATAATTTTCATTCACATTTTCCATAGTTTCCATACCTTGATACTATTCTATTTCTTCCATCTCTTTTGCATTTACTCTACTGTCATAAGGTATGGCAAAATCTATTATTTTGCATTCTTTCTTTCTATGTCAATTTTGTTTAATACCAAGTTGAGATTGTCATTAGCGTTAATTGAAAACAATTGATAAGATACAGCATAGCACCTACTTTTTCGGTCTTGAAGAAGACTGCAATGGTTTTATCCAATTGGGAGGATTACCATTGTAACTGGATGGATATCATATTTTGTTACTTCGTGTTTGAAAGTACATAGTAGAACCCTTTTCTGAAAATGAAGAAGGCCTGCCTGAGGCAATACTGCAGTCTAGAGAATTTTAATAAACTGTTATTTATTAAACTGTCCTTTATTAATTCAACATTCTATCTTATTTGTAAGTTTTTAAATGTTTATAGTCATAATCTCCAGAAATCGCAATATTTTACACTGATGAAGATATTATACCAACTCCATGTTGAAAATGGCACATTAGTACTCGGTTAGTTATACTCTGGTTGGTTCGTCGGTCGATGATTGATGCCAAGTTTGAACCAACTTTATCTAATGGCCATCCAAGGAACTGGGCATTCTATACATGCCAGTGAATACGAAATAAATTTATAAACCCCCTATTATAAGAACGGAATTCTGCAACACGTTTTTGTTCGATTCAATGATCAATAGCAGCTGCAAAGGTGTTTTTTGATAATCTCAAGGGCGTGACCATGCAAAGCTTCCTGGGAACCACGCCCCCAGAGCCCCAATTTTCAGCCCCGCCTTCAACTATCCTAAGTATCATGAACACATTCAAATTTCATACCACTATTTCTTACTATTTCAACGGACAAAAGAGTTGTCACAAAAAGAGAAAAATTGTTTTCTTTAAAAATAAGCGCCCCACACCAACACGCACCCACCCTAAAACTTCAGTTTTTAAATAAACGTGCTAAATCGAGCATATTTATTGAGCAGGAATATGTTTTTAACTCTAAGCCCTGGCGGTCACTGACGCTGGTTCGAAGGTGACAATAACATAAGTTAAAAATCACCCTAACAAGCCTGTCATTCTAAGGTTCCATATACAAGTAGACAAGGTCGACTTACACTATGGTCCTTGCTACAGCGCTGTTTGCGTTGATTTGCAGTATGATACCGGGGTTCGAAGCTCCAGTAATCACAATACCTTTACTGCAGACGGCTCAACAGCGGCATCAGAATCAAGCAGTCTTATCACCGCATGCCCTCCCATGGGTGGTTTAGTTAACCTGAATACTTATGCGTGCACTACTTCACGCTACCGAGTGTGGTATAACCTCCCTGTTACAGGACCCCACATGGCCTATATCTGCATTGAACTTTCCAAGTAGCAAGCCTACCGTCCAATTGATTAGGACCGTGCTTGTGTCCCCTCCTCGAAATATACATGTGAATGTTAGACACAAATAATCTCGGATCCATGACCACGTGTTTTATTCAAAACTCCATTCCTTGCATATTCATAATACAACAGAACACGTGGTTCGAGTTTAACACTGCAAGCGACAATATTTTATCTGCAAGTGTTCGACATACCACAAATTGTTAATAGATTTGCCGTGCGCATTTGCGGTTACTTTCCTGGAAGTGCTAATTAAACATGACAGCACTTACTTTGTGCCTTGCTCCAGTGCAGAGCATGTTCAGCTCCGATTTTTCGTTCGTGTGGGTACACTTGACCATCGGCATATGTCCTACAGGAATCTTCGTCTCCCTTCTGGGCACTAAGTGTAGTTGGAACGAGAAGGAGGAGACACGTTAAGAACTCTTTAATATTTGCCATGGTTTAAGATTAAGGTCAATCTCCAGATTCTGATCACTGAATGCCTTCCCTGTTTCAACTGGCCGTTGTGATCAGAGACTGGGAGAGAGGAAAATAAAAAAGGTACACGTGGAACTTCGTGGTCGAATAAAAAACAATAAGACCCATGCAATCAAAACACGATCAATAAAGATTGTTCCATAAACTGAAGGATACGGAACGACAGACATTGGACCCAGTCTGGCAATATGAAAAGACCTCATTTACGTAGATGATGTTACACAAAGGCCAAAATTACAATATATGTGTGACATAATGATAGCTGTAATGCTGTCTCGTTATGGCTATTTCATCACGCGTATTCATCTTACAACCAAAGTACTAAGTAGTACCGTGTCCCTGCAACGTATTTCCCGAGCTGTGCTGAATGACTTACAAATTTTCTAGGTTACCGGCTGCTGCAACTCCAGCCCCAAAACACTCCTGCTTTTATTGGCGGGAAATTGTTCTGCATTAGTAGTCTGATTGGGAAGGTGAAATTAGGGAGCAACAGTTACTGATTAAGTTGAATGTCCACCACAACAAAACTCAGTGTGTATGGGGGAAGCAGTCTAGCCACTGAAGTTCGAGAGAAAACGTTTGTGTATAAGCCCCTAAATCCATCCCTACCAATACTGAGTTTTGGCCCCAATCTTGCCCACCATCCTCTTTCTGTGCGTAGAACATTGACCCACCTTAACCTCTCCAGATTACCCGCTGGTGTCATTAGCACTAATTTCGGGAATTGTTTTACAGAACACTACGTCTAAATTTCCTGAGCCGACAACCATTCACTGAAAATGCGGTTTGTAGTACTATTATCTGTAGTAAGGTTCAATAAATTTGGGTTTTCTTTCTACAAATTGCTACAATAAGCAAGTATCAAATAAACATTCAACACGCGACAATATGTTTTTCGTATGCTATAAACACGTACATATGAACGACGTAGGAAGGAAGGTTGAGAAAACGCGAAAGTCACGCTTTTCCAAAATTTTGAACTTCTTTCAGGGATATCTTTTGAAAAAGCGAGGGGGGCGGGGGTGGGGAGTTGTGCTAGGATAAACCAATACCGATTCGGAATTTATGCTTCAAAATTGTCTATAAAGGCCGAGTGTTGGAAGAGAAAAATTTCGGCAAATTTAAAAAAGCATCCAAACAAAAACTGAGATTGGGAAAGTTTCAAAAAAGGAAAAAAACTTCCCAAGCGATAGCGATTCCATATCAAATGCGCCATAGCACAGTAACGTCCGTCCAGTAGTTCTCGCAAACATTTGGCATTGCACACACATATACACTCACTCCACCACACAGAAAAAAGATTTTAGATCCATTTTAGAGCTGCACTCAGCTCAATTTGTTCGCTAACACTGACTGGAGATATTTCTCACAGAGGTCTCAAAGTGGTCAACAGGTCGCTTGCTAAAGAATCGCTTGCGAGCTTCGTGACATTTGTAGCCTTTGTAAAAGTACTAGTAGATATTAAAAACCGAAATTAAAAATTGCAAAAATATTTCATCTTCTTTAGTTTGCTAAAAGGATTTCATTGTATTTTCTTCTCAACTCCCAAAGGGTACACACGAAAGAGGATTTACTGACATAAGAGAAAAGAGTGAACCAGTTTTCAAAGAATTTTTGCACGAGTGTGGTCGTTTAAAGAATACAGCTGTTATTCATACTTTGAGCAGAAAATCAGGCAATTCTCCTAGAAGTGGTTAGCCATGGCCGCAGGAAGATCTTGAATCTGTTGCTACGAGTTTCTAGCTGTGACACCAGGACAGGTTCTGTGCCTTCGCTAGCCAGTGGCTCCTTAAAGGGGGCTGGGGGTGGGAGCTAGCGAGACGAAAATTTGCTGAATATTCGGGTCATAATCGTACTTATTTTTTTGGAGTGCCATTTTCGCTCCACTTTTATTGTTTGCTGCTTTAAAAATGTATGTAGTACTTAAATTAAAGAAACAGTAATAAACTTGTGCATATTCATAACGACATGAATCAAATTTTCAATTGTCAAGCATTTAAGTCAAAAAGTTAATTACATGGCGTCTGTGTTCTTCATGATTTAAGTTAACCCCACACTTTGTTATTTGCTATGTTAACATACTTGGTTACATCTTTGTCGCAAGACATCAGCACTAGAGATTCCAAGCACTTTTTAGTCATCGTTTCCTAACTTTTTATGAATTTGAGAAGACTGAAAGATCACTCGTCTTTTGCAACTGTTACAATTGCCGTCGTGTTTAGCCTGTATGCCTTAAAAGTAAGCGGAAAGGCTGTTTTTAATCTTTCATGCAACTTTACAGCTTCAGGGAGTGTATCTGGCTTCCGATATGTAGCAAATTCTTGGCAGATCAAGATTCTGCTTGAAAAGGAAACAGAGCAACAGATACACCCTTTGCTGTGTATTGTGTACTGGATAAATATGTGTATTAGATCTCAGCCTCAGCCAGCTTATCCACGTTTTCAAAATCACCGCCTATCTCCGGTAAACCGTTTAGTGTTGAACCAATGACATGGCATCAATAATGCTGAGATCCTTTGCTTCTAATGCTTTGATCATCAATTTTGTTTTCGTCATTATATTTTTCCTGCAGTCTTCTACCAGATACATTAGTCTTCACCTTAAACTTGTCTGAATCTTGGATCATATATAATGCTTGCTTAATCTAGTTAGTGAATTGTCTGCTTTACCTTTTCAGCTTGTTTCTGAAGGACTTCAAAAGTTCAAGGGAATAAAATAATGGGTATTGTAAAGAAGTACTAAAGGACACTTTTTAGACCAGCAGCAAAACTCATTTACTGTAAAAATATTGTTTTTAGGAGGGCTTCATCCAACCAGGAATGACATTTATCATCATTATTATCACATTGTGTGCTTTAAGTCTTATTGCCATCTTTAAAACAGCTGGAATGCGACAGGTTTTTCCAAAAAACTTAGCCAGTTACATCCTGCTCTCAAATTTAAGTTTGAAAAAAAACAAGACTGTTTATTACCTTTTCTTGATGTTTTGGTGGAAAAAACGGACACTAATTTGCTAATAACAGTTTACCGAAAAGTTACTTTTACTGGTCAGTACGTTCGTTGGGATTCATTTTTGTCCAAAAGAGAGGAAAATCAACCTCATCAGAACACTTGCCTATAGAGCACTTTGTATCTGTTCAAAATCCTTAATAAATTCGGAACTAAAGAAAATAAAATCTATTCTCCTTGAAAACGGGTATCGAGAGGACGTTGTTTGTAGAATTGTTCGAGAAAAGATCACTGATTTTGCAACCGAGAAAGCTCTTAGGCCTCAAAAATGTCCTGTATACGTAAAACTTCCTTGGCTAGGTAATGTTTCTATCCGCATAGAAACACAGCATACAGCTGTAGTTACGTGCTTCTCTGCTGTCAATCCAAGAGTTGTTTTCATGACTAGGAAATTCTTGCCATCCATTCACAAGGATTGTGTACCTTCCAAACAAAAAGGCTTAGTCGTATATGAATTTTTGTACCGATGTGAAGCTCGGTATGTAGGTCTCACTTCCCAAAGTTTGGGTGACAGGATCAAACAACATGTTCCAGCCACTGTACGCCAATCACCAATTCCTCCTAGAGAACAGCCATCTCGCGCTTGCAAAACGAAAATGACTGCCAAAACATGCGATTCTGCCATAGGACATTTACTAGAAAATTCGAAATGCGTCAAAATGTGAAAGGACGAGAAATTTCGAATAACTGGCACAGCTAGATCGTCCTTTCATCTAAGTGTATTGGAGTCTGTCTACATTAAAACAAGAAAACCTGTAGGCAGAAAGACTTCGTTTTTTCACTTGGACTCTTACAATAATGTTTTTTTTTCTTTTTCTCTTTCTTTGCTTCCTTTCTTGTCTGGGATTGGCTAGTTTTGCTACATGGTTCGTATAAATAGGTTGCCATATACAAATACTTTGCTTTCTGACTTTCTTTGTTTCGTGCTCTGAAGAGTATCAGACGAAAAAAGGTTTTAAGTATGTTTTTAGCGCTATGTCGCAAATTTTCTAGGCGATTTTTAAGTTTTATACCACAAAAGATTGTTTAACTATTTGCCTTAGCACTTTTGTAAGAAATATTTCAATCTTTCGTGCATTTGTAAGTTCTGTATTTAAGTCACATTTGGAAAAGTCTTTGTCCATAGATTAAAGTACGGAGCATTGTTTTCTGCTAAGAATGAATTTTACTATAATTCTGAAGTTGTTCTTCAATTGTTCTAAGTTTTTGGGGGTGTAATCTAGTGAGAAGATCAAACATTGTAACAGTTCAAAACAAAATTCCTGTCATATAACTGACGAGAGCAAGGTGAGAGATACGAACACTATGGCAGTGTTCCAAAGAACTTCGTCATTTAGACGAATAAGCCGAAAATTACTATGGATACACGCAGATGGTTTCCTTTCGACATGCGGGGCAGTGAAATGTGGCCAAACGTGAGATGGATTATAAGATCTTTAAATTTATTAGAAAAAATATTGAGTACCATACGCAAAATGACGTTGATTTGGTACATGTGCCTTAAAGTAAGAGTTAGGGTGCTGATAGGTTGCGAGTGTTGTGTTGTTGTGGATACAATAATCTTGGCTGTTAAAAGAAAAACGATGATCAGCCATTGGTCGTTACAGTTATAAGAAGCAGCATCTGACTGTAAGCAGTCAATAAAGCCAATGAAGTTTAAAAAGCTTAAACAAAAGAAAGAATAAACACCTCAAATAATAATACAAGGTGATGCCGGGTCAATACTTCAGAGAAATAAGTGACAAAGATTAAGTGGACACTGATTACAAAAAGTGACAAAAACGACGTTATTGGCTGTACTGAGGCACTGAGTTGCAGTTAACATAGAAAAACCCATTGACTTACCTATGTGGAGGGTGTGCGAGAATAAAAATGAAATTCTTTTAAATATTGTGAGTTGATGCAGTATCCTAGCGCACAAAGAACTAAAATGTCAACACGACAATATTGCAAGGTATGCACATTGCCACTTCTGCTGAAAAATACGAAGATGAAAGAGCCACTAAATGGTATGACCACAATCCAGATGGTGCTTCGAAGATAATATGGGTTGCCATGGTGCAGCGAGTGAAAAGATTAAGATCTGCCAGCCAAAAATTGCTGCAACGAACAGGAAAACTGAGAGGTTAAAATCAGTGAAGTACCTGTTGTTGTCAGGGCATAGAAAGAGATAGGAAAAATGTCAAGCCATTTTGTGGAAGATGAAATTAAAAATGCGTGGGAAGTGCTGAAAGTAATGGTAATCCTCATTTTTGTTGGATCGTTGGGAAGAATAGTTTAGTTCCCATTTTATAAGGAAAATTGAGACACAACTGCGTGTTGACCATGTACAGAAAACAGCTCTATAAGGGGTGTAGTTCCTAAATATCCTGGTTCTGAGACCTGCTAGCTCTTTGACAGCCGATTGTGCCTGCATTGCTTTCAATTCCTGCTTAACTATTGAGTAGCTATACATCTAGAATACCAAAAGAGCTCATTTACGCAAGGTAAATTTAGATGAAGTACATGTGATTTTAAAAACACAAGACAAAGCCTGAGCCAGTAAATTTAAGATTTATTTCAATTTTTAAAGTAGAGATATCATAACTTAGTCTTGCAATTATAACTCTTCGACTATTTTTTGTACATATTCAGACACAAAATAATATATTGTTGTACTGTGGTACTTGGCATGGAGCACACAACCATCAGCAAGTAACTTGTAATAATATTTTCTTACTATTATTTTGTAAAATGTTGTAGCAGCATAATAATAATTTCAAAAAAGTTTCTCGGCCCAAATGTTAGTAACTTTTCCTTGTCCTTTTTTTATCTTGATATCCATCCCGCCAGCGTTGTTCAGTTACCTTTCTCTTTCTGCCACTGGTTTGCAAGCTATGCATCCAGGCTAAGACGCCACCATTTTTCTTTTTAACAATTTGCCTTTCTGCTGCTGTTTAATTTTAGCAATTCACTTTCACTATTAATAATTAAACTCATAGTTTTCTTACTTAGGGATGCTGCTTTTTCTCGACCATCATAGTATCTAAATGATGTGTTTCTTAGTCTTTCAAACTACTGACCCTTAGACTGGAGAAATCTGTGTTATCGCTCTGAACACAAAGAAGCGACGCAGGTGTTATTCTGGAGTTACGAGTGCCATGCATATCCCTTTTATGTTTTGACCCTCTCCCTCGAATACTGCAATTTAAAACGTTTGGAAGTACAAGTCTTTTTCAGACCGTAACGGAACTTAAACTTCTTTGGACAAAAGTCCAAAGAAGTTTAAGTTAAACAAGCTGTTTATAGCGGCGAGTCAGTAAGAGACGCTCTTTTAGTGAAAGTTAAAGTGATAAAGTGAAAATTACATTTTGCTTCCTCATTTGCCTTCCATAATAACTATCATTTTGAATTTCGTGTTTGTCTGTATGTTGGTTTCGCAGAAAAATGTAGGGTATTCTGTAATTTTGACATTTATCTGATGAAATTTGCAAAATTTAAGATGTAAAGTAGAATTTTCAGCATCACCCCCTCAGATAATATATCGACGTATCGCATTCACTGAAGCCGCTAATCATCTACTCATCTTGAGATATTATTTACACGGAACTTTCGGTTCAAACCCTTCTTGAGCAAAATTTTTGATTCCTATTCTTGTCAACAATTCTTCACTCTTTTTCTAGGGTTTCGATTTGTTAACTGGGATAATAGTAAAATGAATAATGCAGTTGTCATTTGATTTTGACGAGTTGCAAAAGCTACCACAATTAAAGGTATTACTGCGACATTACGCTGAATTTTAATTCGTCGTTGTCTATTAGATTGTGCGATGAAAAAAATTTACAGCCAGAAGCACTCGGAAAACGAAAACCTCTGCGAAGGCAATGGTCCCAAGTAGTATCTCCAGTTTTCCCAACACTTATATGAGCTGTACAAACAGGCGCCATAGTAGCTGGGTTTCCCCAAGAGAACTTCCTCAATAGACGAGGTTTCAAGAAAAAATCGTTATAAAAAATTCAAGAAGATCGAGAATCTAGGATTTGATCCCGAAAATCCTAAATGAATAGGCTTGAGCCAGCGAGATTACCAAAATCTTATAAAAAACGTGAACACGATACGTATGTAACTTATTCTGCTAACAAACAAACAGACACTGGCAAAAAATAACTTGCTTTGTGGAGGTGATAACACACTCTAAAGTTCAAACCATGTTTACCATTAAAGATAGTATGGAAGACTTCTATACCCTTTACACAAGACTATACACAGCTAATCCTGCCATTGCAACCACACTTTTGTTGCAAACGAGAAAAAAGTTCTGATTTTCATTCCACAAGTACACAGAAGTGCTTGCCTGAAGTGAACTAGCACTCGGCACTTCCGAATTTCACACACATATGCCTATGGCACTGGCTGGATGCATTTCCTAAGTTTAACGTAATGTACAGTAAATTTACTCCGACAGAGCTCTAATAACAAGCCGTCACTTATTGTTACAAAATACGTGGACTGTGTAAAATACGTAGACTGTGTACAATACATGCATATCCTGGCTCTGATACAACAACAGAAGTATGTCCTACACTAAGGCGCCAAAAATCAGAACTGTCCTATTATAAACCGACCTCGATGTCCAATTCCTTCACACGATGCACTAGCTCGGCAATAGCGTTACTCCTAAAAGAAAACATAACATAATATATACCAGAACCACAGCACGTGAAATTCTCCTATTTAGTTGAAATAAATCTTAGCTTTACGTGGATTGCTACAACATATAAACAAAGCTAATGAAGATGTCAACGCAGCTGACGTATTATGCGCTTCAAAACAATTCAGTAACAGCTACCTATATAAAAAGGGTGTACTTGCCACTTGGTCTCGATAAACATATCAACCATTACTTATCATCAGCCACTGCATAAGTAATTTCAGTTGATTTTGGTTACTAGCAAAGGTCTCGACGAAGTAGAAACATGACATGCTGTACTCGGAAATGTTTCACGGGAGCAGTCTTCAGATACTTTTTAGGACGCCTTACGTAGGTTACCGAGTATCACCGGCAGGCCTTTTACAAGTGTCAATATCACCGCACACTAATGCAAGGTTTTAGTCACCACAACAATGAAAGTGGGAACCCATGTTGACAAAGTTCATTTTCTAGAAGACATTCTCTTCAAATACATAATGGATTCTAAATATCATCACCATCGCTATCATTTAGGGTACTACTCCCGCACCTAGCGCCCCTTGTCAAGTCATGTTGCAAACAATTGGCGTATACGACATACATTGTCATAAACCAAACAACTAGCATCCATGCATTGTCAAAAAGCATGGGAGCTTTAAGAACTTTTATTTAAATAGTTCCTTTCCTTCCAATTTCAAAACTGTGGAGCTCATTGCCTGCTGAACGCTTTTCTCTTTCACTTAAATTTTAATTAAAGACCAACATTTACGGTTTTCCGTTTTATTATTGCCTCTTCTAGTTTTTCTGTTTACTTTTGTACCTCTTCGCTTAACCGTGGTTATTCGAGCTTGTGATGACCGATACCAAGACAACACCAGAAATAATATTGCTAAACAAGACAGATTCAACTTACTGCTCTTTTAATAGGCCATGTATACTAATTCTTTGTGAAGCATTGAGGTTATCCGTCCCTTTTATCTTTGATAGAGTCTGCGCTGGCGTCAGAGTAAAGTTTTCATGTTTTACTTTCGTCTAAATTGGAAGTAAAAAGCGAAGTTAAGATTAGTTTACTGAATGACCCTAAAGCAGAAGGGAAGCAAATTACATATTTGATTGAGTCAACGAGACAAGTGGTTCGTAGTGCGTAATACTTACTTACACCAGGCAATCGTAGTAGGAAATTACAGAAATGTTAGCTGGATCCTAGACATAATGTGTCGAGATGTTAATATTGGCTACCTCACTTTCCTGGACAAAACGATTAGCAAATGGTGTGGAGGTTTGTTTTTTTTGCTTTTTGGCAATGCAATCTTGTTTACAACAAAATACAGTCACAGAAAAAAAACAATCAATGGTTTAGAATGAACGCCAAACAATTCTATTTTAAGATTTTGAACTACGTTTTTTGTTTTTCTTTTTCGTTAGAAATTTCTTCCTGTTGATATACATTTATTTCGAACTTCTGCAGTATGAGTGTTTTTATACCTATACTACCGCCAACACCCTGTTCCAATTTTTCCCACCACTTTTCAAATTGATTTATTCTTTACGTCTTTACTGAAGAGACTAGCTGCTGGAAAACACGATAAACGAGAAAACATGTTGGAGGTATTTCTACAATATGCTGCTTCTGGAGCAAGCAGAAAAATACAAATCAAATCATGTGCAATGCAAGACTACACCGTGTCTCAGTTTAATTTCGAAGTCAGCCTATATCTGAGGTGTCTGTTAGAATACTTTAACGTATTTTTAATCGGCCGAATTCGTGGGTTGGCCTGTTTCCAAGGAAACCGGGAATGAGGATAACTTTGGTTTCCTCATTATCACGTTGTAATCTAGTATTATGTCTTCTAGTGCGTATTTTGCAAAATAGTTACACAATCTAAGATATAATGCACAAAATAGCTACAAATTTATGACTAGTGTGTTATTTCATACGCTTAATTTTGTCTGATGAGTTAGTACAATACGTTTTGACAATTTACTGTCCACTAAATTAAGTGTCGACTGCTTTCAATACACAGCGTCACAACACATACAATTTCAACAGTATGTCCTATTCTCTGGTACAAGCCTGGCTCAAAGAGAAATTAATGATGAAAGTAAAAGAAACGTACAGATTCTGTCCGGACCCGCAGTTTCTTCAACATAAGTTGCATAGTAGAAACTTCTTCAGCCCAATGCTTTTCTGCATTTGATAATACTGGTGCGGAAACCTTTAGTTTTTGCAATGAAGTTTCAAGTCTGACAAAAGAAATCAAAGAAAAGATGATAAATCCACACTTAAGTAGAACTGTGTTACATTCAAAACCAGGACGGGGTTGAAATACAGTGCTAATATCTCGTGTATGTTTCTAAACACACTGTACTTTTCAAACTCCAAGACATCAGGCTTTAATAGATCCAACATTGGCACTGTCTGCAAACCATTAGGCCCGTGAGTCGGAGAATCTTGGCTCAAATCCAACTATGGAATCTTTCGCTACGTCTGTGAAAGTATTGTCGTCTGATCGTACCCTTGCTAAGTTAGGCTGATCCTATTTCACGGTAAAATAAGTCGTGCAGGGGATTAATTACACCCACGGTTAAAAAGTAGCTTCGCAACATGAAAGTGGCATCAGCCGCCTTGAAAATGCCTAAAAGTGTTACCCACGTCAAGAAAGCAGTGTGAAGTGCACAAAGTAAGTCAATATATCTACTCCAGAAATGTAAGATTGAGTTTCCAAATCAATTATGACATACAGAGTTACTTCCCTTAACAACTGATTGGAGGCTGCAACATTCTTTTCAGGGAGCATGCTAAAAATTCCTTGGGCACTGCAAAGGAGTACCGTACTCGAGAATGCAGGAAATCTCACTACCTGACAAAGTCTGTCAACGGCAACTAAGCACAATCCTTACAGATGTTTTAGTGAAAGAGGCATAGAACATTTGGGAAAGAAGAAAAAAGAAGGAGCAGAGGGAAGAAAGAAAAGGGAAATTAAAACAAAGTAACATGGCAAAGGATAGTAAAAGGATAAAGGTGTAAAACAGATGGAATAGAAAGCATAAATATCTTCGCAATGTCAATATCTGACATGGAATTTTTCGAAACAAGAAACGAAGGGACGCAAATCGTCTGAAAACAGGAAAGAGATTCAACGAGTACCAGACATAAGAAAGACCAGTTTGCAAGCACTTTTGTCAACAATTTTCAAAGGGAAAAGGAAAAGTCCAAACAAGGTTCTCACTTTTCACGCTCAACCTTCGCAGTTACAACAGATTTTAATGCGGCTTCCGAAGTTATCCGTAGTGAAAGACAATTTACAACTTAAACTTCATGTGTTTGGGAAACGCAAATGACAACATTGCAACAGAGAAATGTGCCTAACCTTGTTAGAAGCTTTTCCATATTCTCTCGAACTTTGAAGACTTTGTCTCCCAATGCATCAGCAGTCTGTAAGATTTCTTTATCGTCCAGTAAAGCTTTCATGCATTCCATCTGACGATCCTTTTGCTCTTTCAGAATTTCGCACCTTTAATTAGGCAAAAAGGGACATTCAGGTTCAAGAAACAATACACTTGCGTCTGGATAAAAACACGCATTTACGTTAGCACCCAGAAAAAATAACTAGTATATTAATCACACACTGAATATAACATGAGTACGAATCTCATTAATCATACCTTCGAACCAACTCACTCCTTGCTTTTCGGATTTTCTGTATATACTCCTCGCGAATGATCTTCGTTGCTTTACTAAGTAACTGATAAAATTCCTCTGCGGATAATTCCTCCGAGGTCGAGCCAGACCTTTAACGGAAAAGAAAAATAACCTTTCACTACACGTGGTACACCCTAGTTCTTAATAAGGGATAGTGATTCAGATGCCGGAAAGAGAAAAGACAATTCTATAGTACATTCCTTAAACAATTCAGTCTGACAAACAGTTAAGTAAGCTTGTATCTGTCAAAAGAACGCCCTGTAAAACAGAGGAAAATTAACATCTTTCTCACTTCATTTTAAATACCACAACAACAAATCCTACCTTATGAGTGGTGCAGACGTATCTCGCCTTAATATTTGACGGATATGGTCATCGAAACTGTTAACTGCTTTCAAGTGTCTGATCGGGGACGTGAAGGCATCACTGAAAAACGAGAGAATCAACAAGTGAGGCTTAGCATAGTAACATCTGGGTAAGTTTGCAGTGAATGACGAACGGAATACCCTGTCTTCTCTGAATGACGATTGTTATGCTAAACAAGTGAAGCTATCAAAGATCGGACTCAGTGGCCACAAGTTAAAAAGTTTGGGTTACTCAAACACTGCATATGCAGTGGCTTACTCGCTGTTTTAAGAAGCATAATTTTCAAAGCTACAGTTCGGTTACGCAAGTATTACACCGACAAACTATGGCGATGTAGGCCAGCGATAAACAGTAAAATTGTTGAATTGAAGTAAAGGAATGGCGATAAAGTGTCAAAACTCAGCCATTTCACATCAGAAGTATTCGATTGCTAGCTACGTTTCGCCATTATTTCTCTAAGCAGATTCCTTGTTTTAAAAAAGTTAGCATTATTTTGCTGGAAATTGGTGAGCATATTATTCACTCTTGGTATTGTACCGAATTTAACTCGTTTAGTATACACCGGGGTTTACTTTAATTTTTTGTTGTGAAAACTTAATTCTTAGGATCGTTCTATCAATAGCTTATCATACGATGCTACAAGCGTTTAACAATGCCTTAACATCAAACATAATCCTAATACTCTGTTCATTATTCATAATTGCCATGAAGTTATCAAATGTCCGGGACGGACATTTTGTTTCTAGGACCACAAACCTATATGAAGCTCTCAGAAACGGAAGACATTGCCTGACATTTTAAAAATAGACTCATCATATTTTACTGAGACGTTGATCGACATTTACGCTTATTGTCCAATCAGCAACCTTGTCAACGTAAAACCAAGCTAGTATTTTTGTCTGGTAGCTGTGGGCCACACATAAAACTAGTGAGGAGCTATGTCAGAATAATTGACATTGAGGAAAAAAAGTTACCCATAGTAGTAAGTATAGTAGTCAGTTCATATTTGATTGTCAGTCCACTTTAAAAAGGAAGAAATTTTGTGCAAAATCTGAAGTTTATTGAGGAAAATCGTCCTTTATCTTGAGTACGGAACGAGACAAGATTTGTTAGTCTAAAACATTTTTTAGTGAACTATGAAAGTAGACTAATTCAATCATGGCAATTTCGATATCAGAAACTTTCAGCATCAATTTTTGACACGAAGAAAGTGCTCATAAGTATCGCACCTGTCAGGTAATTCTTGCGCACCTTCTTCATCCAAAAATTCGTTTGCATCAACGTCAATATTGAGCCTGCAACAGTACAATGAAGGAAGCGATGTCAATATGAACAACAGTTACAGATGAACAAAGCACGATACTGTATACAGTAAGTAGAAAATAAAAAATATCAATGCGCGGGAATGAACAATGTCTATCTTTAAATTTCAAACTCGCAATTTGTCCTTAAAAAGGAAAATAAATGTAACAATGTAGGTATTGGATGGAACCCGAATTGGAAAACATCGTTAAAGAGTAACCGTAACTCATCTTGAAAACTTTTTACACTGTGCTAAAACATACTTAAAAGCTATTTCGGAGAGTATACAAATGTAGCAAATTTTTATGAGAAATATGATAAAAACTAGCCATACCAGTCAACAAAGAAAAAAGAGCAAAAAATTCGATAGGAAACCCCAAAGCTTTAGTATATTTTCAGCGCAATGCAGCCAATTTTTAAGACGATTTTCAAGCTTTGTACCACAGAACGACCTGTCCATGTAACTGTAACCTTCCCTGTATGATTGTCTTAAACAAGCATTGGCGAGCACAGGACTAGTCAAAGTGTAGAGAACTGGTGTCAAATCATAAAATGCAGACGTAACATCGTATCTAGTTAATTTTCTTTACTGTGCAGTTATCAGCAGCAGTTGGTATTCCTATGTTGATCCAATGAGTCAAATCATGCGACTACTGTACTTCCCTTCATGGTATTGCACATTACCATGTGCAAGTGTATCGCAACTGTCTAAGGTTGAAATGCATCGTTTAAACCTCGCAAAATAATTACGTAATTATATACCAAAGGAAAACAATGACACATAATGTAACCACTAAAAAGTCAGAAGGCATGTTACACCAAGAAAAATGGATTAAAAGTTCAATGAATACACATTGGTTTCAGCTCAAATGGGCAATTGAAAGCACTCAGAAAGTGCAAACTAGCACCAAGCGAATGGGGTCGAGTCAGATTTCCAGTTTTATTAAGACTCAAAGTAGCTTTACCGACAGTTACTTGTTTTTCTGTCCACACTTGCTTTTTGTATGAGAACATTACCACATACAACAGTGGCGGTTTCCCTTATTGGGGATTCGTCTTGTAGTTGTGATTCGTCTTGTAGTTGTGATTCGTCTTGTAGTTGTGATTTGTCTTGTAGTTGTGATTCGTCTTGCAGTTGTGATTCGTCTGGTAGTTTTGATTCGTCTTGTAGTTGTGATTCTTCTTTTTAGTTGTGATTCGTCTTGTAGTTGTGATTCGTCTTGTAGTTGTGATTTGTCTTGCAGTTGTGATTCGTCTTACAGTTGTGATTCGTCTTGTAGTTGTGATTCGTCTTGTACCTGTGATTCGTCTTGTAGCTGTGATTCGTCTGGTAGTT
>JANTCA010072167.1:50609-62397 GCA_024741275.1 Chironex yamaguchii
CAGTTGTGATTCGTCTTGTAGTTGTGATTCGTCTTGTACCTGTGATTCGTCTTGTAGCTGTGATTCGTCTGGTAGTTATGATTCGTCTTGTAGTTGTGATTCTTCTTGTAGTTTTGATTCGTCTTTTTAGTTGTGATTCGTCTTTTAGTTGTGATTTCGTGTAACACTAAAATGAGCCTATTCGTTACAGTTGTGGTTCTTGAATCCAGACAGGACTCCAGATCATCACTAGTACCAAATAATTTGTTCCTGGTGACCGCAACAGTGGCTTAGTGGTTGTTTGCTCGCTTTACGTGCGGAAGGTTGTCGGTTTGAATCCAGTCATACCAACGACATGATACATTATGCTTCCCTGCGTAACACTCAGTATTTACAAGATAGATTATGGAAGTTAAACACACAGTGCTACCAGTGGCACAGCCCCCTACAGTAGCATTTACTGGGCTTGCACAGCTGCATGACCCAAAGGTAAAGCTGTATACACCAAAATTGTGTGGGAAGGAACTTTTCATTGTGACATCCCAGACCTTCTATCAAAATGTCATCAAGATTTGGGTGTGACTTTTTCAAAGAGATTAAGTTTTTATCGGGGCTTGTTTGTTGGTTCACTGGTTAGCTTTCAAAAAATCTCAAAACGTTATGAAAGCATCATCTTGAGATTTTTACGGCATGTTAGTAGCCCAACTGGATCCAGTTGATTCTTTTTAGATGATCCGGATCAAATCCTGGATTCTGAAACTTTTGATCATTTTGAAACTTTTGGTAATGATATCTTCTTACAACCGCAGCTAGCGATGAAGAAGTCGCGGAAAACACAGTTACCATGGTGCCTATTAGTGCAGCCCGTATTTGGTAATGATATCTTCACAAAACCACAACTAGCAAGGAAATTATCATGGGAAAACCCCTGTTAACATGACGCCTAGTTGCACAGGTTTGCGCTCTCAGAGTGCTTCTGGTATGTTTATCTTGCTAAAAAAGAAAAAAAAGTAAAGACAGTGCAAAAAGTAAAGACATATGAATGCCGTCAAGATGATACCATCCACCTTGGTTGGGGCAATAAGGCAACAAAACATAAGCACAATTATCCACTTTATTGGAGTGCAACTTCAGTCAAATAAAAAATACGAATATACCTTAGAGGGATCTGAATTACTTCTCCATTTGATAACATGCAAACAACCATAATTTCGTTTTTAACAGATGTGGTGAATGTTCCAATCACTGGACACGGTTTACTGCAATACAAAAGTACACACTAATATTGGTAGCAATATCTACCTAGACAGTAATATCTCCATTATCTTTTGGTGTGCTGTTGTTTACTCATTTTCTGTTATACTTTAAGTGCACATTCACATATTAGTACAATATTGGTAAATGACGTTTGATAAAAAACGTCTGTTAATTAAAGTCGAAATTTCCTTTCGTACTAAAAGCACCAGGAGTTTAAGTAAGCATTTTCGTCTTACGCAGGAATAGGTTTCTTGTAAATTATACAAGGGAAGATTGGCTAACATTTTTATGCAATAAATTAGAACTGGTTGTCACCTTCATCGGTGCCAGATATGTTTATGCTATCCAAGCAGACACATTAATGCATTCATACATAATACTGATGAGAGGAGCATAACCACATTAACTGCATTATGAGGGAGCCCATTGGGATCAAACTCGCAATTGTATATATACATACAAATTTCAAGAAATAACACTTCATAAAGTTCCGATTAATTTTTCTTTGGATAAATACACTTTTCTACTCATAAACTACAACTACAACTATAAAGTAGCAGATAGACAAAAGTATAACATTTAATCATAAATGAGTAAAAATCGAGGAAACGAGAACGTTTGAAAACTGCAGTCAAATTCAATGCTTTAGATCTTTAGATGCTGATAATTACCTATTTTCGCAGGGTTTGGTGCACAGAAGAAATCTGACGTCAGCTTCATTAATCTGGTCATCAAGGCAATCCACAGCTTTGGAATCTGCAGGAAAGAGATGGAGAAGGTTTATGTTTCTGCCTTTTAGCTAAGCAACGATCTGCGATAGTGAATACAAAACTACAGCAAGGCCACAAGAAACTAAAATTAAAATCACAAGAACGCAAACATTCTTCTACTGTATATTTTTTGTATACCAGAGGCCGGTTATGTAGTATGCCATAGGCATTCTACCTCATTGCAATCTTTTTGTTTATGCTTTTTTTACTACATTTTATAAGGTAAATCTTGGAAGTTCTTCCACAGACAAGGACTGATAAATACTAAGGGTCAAAAGTCTTCCTTAGAATAACGTGTGGTTATAAGGTTTTTTATATTTTTTGAGTAAATGTCTTCTGTGGCAAAAGCAGAAAGAGGAATTAAATAGGAGCATGCAAGGTAAAGATAGATTCACACTATAACGCCAAAACTAACCTTTAGTACAGTAATCCTGAATTGACCTGATCCAAGGCAGCTCAATCCAGTGCACTCCTCCAATACTTACACAATAATACCAAGCATGACCACCTGTTGTCAAATAGATAAAACTACTTATTTAGTCAGTGCTGAGAACGCATATACAGGCTAAGATAAACACACATCTAGATAGAACAAGGTAAAGAGGTCTTGCGTTACCTATTTTTCAAGACAGCAAAGTAATTGCATGCCAGCTTCCTGTCTCTTTAGTTCAATAAAAAAAATTCACAACGTTATTGAATTCCTCATATTATGGTGACACTAAGCCCATGCCAATGACAAACAAAGGTAGGTTTGTTGAAGTGCTGTGTTACTTCAAAATATTGTCCTGTACGTTTAAGTTCCTATCTAACCGACTCCCTCGTAAAATGAAGAACATGAACTACAGGCTCCGACTCTTCGCGCAATCATCCCTGTAAACGAGTTAGTCATTACAATAAACGCCAAAAGATTTTCATGAGATTCCCTTCAACACAACACCAATACTCTACTTTTCATAACATTACTAGTATGATTCACATGAATTCCTTAATATTCCTTAACTTTCTTGACCTGATAGTCCCTCCATTTTGCTCAGTAAATACCTGCTCTAGTACGTCCTACTCCACCCAACCTTTTGGCCACAGGTTCTCGATATTACCTCCTTTTAAACCATTGCAATAAAACTACAAAAACATCAAGTTAAACTAACATAATGCTCACAAAAATGTACACTTGAACATTAATTCATGCTCAACATTACAAAGACAATGAAAAATTTTCAGAGACAAAGTGTTGTTTGATTTACAATAATAACTCCCAGGAAAAATTGTGGCAATCGGGTAAGTGCCTACGATTTCAGTACACGTTTCATGATCAAAACATGTTTTAATCTCACTGTACAAGAAGAATGTGATAACAAAGTTTTTGTCCAGTTTGACCTTAATTTGGATGCTTTCGATCTGTGTCGCAGTGAGCATGCAGATATTGAACTCTGATGGGCTGTTTACACGATGTCGTTTTCATGCGGATATAAACCTTTACCGGTGTCAGTGCTTCCACTTGGAAGGATTTATCCTTTTTTCGGGGATTTTGGTTGATTGGAAGGATAAATAAGGATTACAATTTAGAAGGAATTTGGAAGGATTTTTTAAGAAATTGGGAGGGTTTTGCGTAAATTGATAAAAAGCATTTTGCCACTTCTCATATGCTTGTACGGATATTGTAATGCAAATTAACACCTCTGAGCAGCCAAAGTATGACAAGAGGATGCTTTTATTCAGCGACATCGTAAGCGAGTTTCGATGGAAGCCTCTCCATGAAACACTTGACACATGCATAACACACAATTTATGCGAGTTTTACTACAAGTAAATGGAGCAGTTTCCTAATTGCCGATTGTTTGCACTGATGAAGATATTCAAAATTGAAAAGCTTATTAGGGACTCTTTTTTTGATAGTATAAGCTCCTAAAATGTTTTGGGCTTACATGTATCTAGAGAAATGCCTTCTAAAAATGTGTATATTTCTCACAACGCATTTTTAGCTATCGGTTTGCGTTTTTGAAACTATTTTAGTTAATACCAACAGAATTTTAGGTTATTTTCTGCACTTTGCTGGGCAAATATATTCTGTTTTTATTTCCTACTGTTATGAAATATTTGCCGCAAAAATCTTTCAGAAACAATATTTTTGTTAGCTTTTCCGTAGTACCGATTGAATTCATCATCACACATCAAACATTTTATTGTCTAGAGATAAGGGTTCCTTTTGTTGTTGAAAATATTGCTATATTGTTGTGATGTTCTTTAAAAGGCTGTGTTATGCGTGTGACTTCTGCAATGCTGTGTCAGTCAATTGCTAGACTCCTATACTTAGAATTAATGTATTTTGAAATTAACATCAGCCTAAGAAAAAAGCTCCCCTTAAGCCCCCGCGAATAGGCCCCAGTTTAAAAATTGCCTGAATTAATAAGCCCCCTGGGGTCAATGCGAGTATTTAAGGTACACAAACAGCTTTAAGTGGGGAGATGGCAATTAATTCTCCTCCGCAGAACTGGTAACTACCATTGTGGGTCCAATGCCCGCCATTCCCAGAATGATCATACGTCATTAATCAACATAAATCGAGTAACAGGGCAGAAGGAAATCAAAAGGATTCTTCAAATATTTTGGAAGGAATTTTAAGCAAAAATAAGAATTTTTTCGGAAACTTCGTTGCGCAAAAAGTGGAAGCACTGACCGGAATGGCTATAGACGTGGCTTTGATTTGGTTTTACACTTTCTTGATATCGACATCGTGTAAACAGCTGATCTCAAAACAAAAGATATCACGCCGGGATCATTCCATAACGTCACGCTACCGACATCGTATAAACGAGGACTGAGAAAAAAAATCATACATCTAGGGTGGCCCCCCTATACTTATGCTTTCTCAAATGTTGCTTCTCAGAGGATTTCGGATGTCACGCTTTGATTACAGTGTCACCATATTTGAAACATATGGTACTATACCTTTTTGTAGCACAAGCCTTGTTCTGTCTTCACTAGGAATTTCCTCATCTGCAACACTTACAAGTCTGGATTCATCATTTGCAGACAGAGAAAAGTCAAGTTGGATAGTTTCAAACACATGTAAGACAACCTCCGATCTTCCTGGAGAAAAGTTACTAAGTGCACTATATTCAAGTTCCTAGAAAGAAATAACACTTTGTGTGGAGCCATTGGTTGTAACATACAAACAGAGGAAGACTGTAAGGCATTAATAACATGTATCTCGCTGTTAACAGCCAAATAACACAGTTGATTTGGGTTCTAGTCAATATTGCTACAATAATATTCTGCTTGTTGTCACAAAACTATAGTTTCCCTAATATATTTTCTGTCAAACACTTTCAAATAAACACTTTAATTAACCCTCTGTCACACTCAGCCTATGATCAACCCTCTTCCCTTCCTGAATGACACAATACCCTTTTCATAAAATAGCAACTCTTTATATTTGTCATATCAATGATAGTAATGTATTAAGATTTAAGTTAAATCAGATTGGATCAGATTCTTATCTAGTTGCTGAAGATGTGAAGCAATAGCTCTGTATTGTTATATAATTAGATATTGCATAACAAAACCACTACCTGATATAATACCTAATAAGATAACAGATGTGTGTACCTATACCAAAATGTAATCTACGGATACAAGGAATTTAATAATCAAGTTCTTATTTACTTGTGAAATCATTTTAGGTAACTCTATTTAAAGCTACACTCTACTTAAAAGGTCACCTTTGCTCATACATATTTAGTATGAGGCTAACCGAGTTGCTTTAATAGTAGTAGAAGTGAATACTTCATTGTCATTACAATTACATACAAATGCAAGTATCACTTCACGACCAACTTGTTATTGTAAAATGAACATAACAGCAATAGACAGATATCATTTTCATCAGGAAAAATAGTATAATTTATAAAACGCCTTTTAGCTATCAAACAGCCATATTTGTCATTCACTTTAGTCTCAACTAATTGAATTAATGCATAAATAACACAATAAAACAATCCATAACAACTTGATGTAAACTACCAAAATCGTATCTATATTAATCACATAATAAAATAAGGTTATTTTGTTGTTGTTGTTAATACCAACAAAAACATAAACATGTTTTATACCAATAAATCAAAGTTGCAAAATAAATGGATAAGAACACAGGGGGTAAAATAACAGAACAGAACAGAAAAACAAAATAACCAACTAATAGAATCAGCATGGGTGGATGGGACTGACACAAAAGAGATGTTTCTCAAGATAGGTTTAAGACAGGTAGAATTTAGAGCTTCTTTAATTTCTAGCTGAAAGTAGATTAGACACGGCAAAGCAAGCATCTGAGGGGGCATTTTTACATTTGGCAACTGCAAATGTGTGCGAATGTGAGTGTCCATCACTCAATAAATGTTTTGAACACTAGTTAGGAAATGCTGATCAGTTTCATCGATATAACAGGCACTTTGGCTTAAAAGATAAATTAATCAACAACTCTTGAAGGAAGTTCATTTGACAGGATTTTTCACGCTTAACATGTTGCCAACCTTGAGGGACATGAACACTTTTTTGACTGTGAACATGAAAACAAAAATGCAACAAAAAAGCACTAATATAAGGTAGTTTAAAATACTTTCTTGCCCTATTCACACAAAATTGATATGTGATTGAGTAGCAACTGGTTTTTATATTCTGGTCTACTAATGATTGTTGCATCACAAGCAGTGAAAAATGAACTCAGATTTAAGATGCAACTACATCAAAGAGACATCCTTGCATTTGATATGCTGTAGTAAGTTGCAAAGTCTCTGGACTGAGGTCAGCATCTATAGCTTCAACACATTTCAGGTGGTCAATGCCTACTACATCAGTTGCTCTGATTATCACTGGGATTACTTATTTCTACAGGGCTCTCAGTTCTGCTGCTAGCAGGCCTTATTTGGACAGATATTGTGATGTTTTTTCTTTGACATTCATGTTGTTAGGGCACGCAATGCCTATGATTTTGCATAAAACAACTATATCTGGCCTATTGTGGTGTATTTTTCTATCTGCTGGTATTGTGTAGTCGTATGTTATAAGAGCATTACCATTTTCTATCATTTGGATCAGCACCATTTTGGTGTTGTTCCTATGCCTCTTTTTACACCAATTTCAGGTACCAATGTACATATTTGGTGACTTTGCCACAGATGTCATGTAGATATTGTTCTTTGGCAAGTGATTCACAGCCTGCAGCAGCAGTCGTTGTGATCGTTGTCGTCATCATCGTCGCCATCGTAGTAGTAGTAGTAGTAGTAGTAGTAGTAGTAGTAGTAGTAGTAGAAGAAGTGGGTAGTAGTAGTACTTAGTACCTTGATGTACCTTGATACTTGGTTCTCAACTCACCTCACTGCCCTGCTCTTCTTCTTCCCCTTCTAGAACAATACAGTGGTGAATAAGACCATGGCAAGTAGCAAGAGCAATAACAGGAGGAGCACTGTTTAAACAGACAATACTGCAGTAGTCACTTCCATAGTTATCATCAGATGGTGGATACATTGTTAATGGTCCTTTTTGTTCAACAACAAACCTGCAAAAAATGAAGTGATTGCATATTATAGTTGGAAACTGTTTTCAAAACCAAACCCCAAACCACTGATGTAGTTTCTAAATCCAAAATTTGGGTAGCGACAATGGAGGTTTACCTGATATAGAAGTCATACTTGTAGAAATGCTCTAAATTTTCAAGAAATTTTCAAACAAGGTCATTTCTAAGAGTGTACAGCTATGCAAGTGCTGTTACCCTACTATAGTTAAATTCTTGACATAATTAAGTAACATTACTTCTTTTTAATACACCCTGTGGTGAATTAAGGGACTCGGGTGTATCAATATATATGGTCACAAGGAAATCAGTACTTTCCTGACAAAGGTGTATAATGCACATACAAAACACATAACATGATGAGATCTAGAGTTTAAAAAAATGCATCCACTGGATCACACATTTAAACTCAATGTACAAAATGCCTGTAAAATGATGAGCTAACAGAGGCTCTTTCACTTAATTATGTGAAGAGATAATCAGTTCTAATATCCAAACCAAAAACAACAGCATACAGCATTTAATACAACAAGTAATTAACTGTATTTATAACAAAGACATTTATTTTTGTAAAATCATTATACCTATTTTGAACTGACTTCAAAATAAGAAGCCATATGTCTCCATTTTCTTGAAGGACATAAATAGGGTTGACAGTCTCATTATCCTTGTTCTTAAATGGTAGACCAAAATCAAATCCTGCAGCTACTTCTCCAAAAGCAGACGCAAAACTACAGATGGATTCCTGTCTCAGAGATTCTTGTTCCCCAAACAAAGAAAAAGTCATTACTGGCTTATCTGGTTTGTCAATAATATACATCCTGAATAAAAAGAACTCACAAAGATTAGCCATGGAAAAAGCTCTTACATCATAGATTACAGGGAGTAAAATTAGACATACATAAACAAAAACAGCTTTCTAAAGTCCAACTATGCTGATGACTTGAAACCATCCTACTACACATCATTAGTGACAAGGATGGAACGCTTGACCAAGAAAATCTTTATATTTGAAACATGTAGAAAACATAAATCCCCAAAACAAAACTTTGATAATAATCTAAAATAGAACATAACATGAAGACAGTCAGTCAATTTTATGTCCTCATGACAAAAGCAACATCTGGACAACAGTAAACAGAGAGTTTGTAACAGAATTTCTAAAATACACAACACTTAATAAACACCCCTGTGACACATAACTAACAAATAATGCAGATACATAAAAACATACAAATAACTCAGTGACACAAAACTGTTAAACACTAACACTTTCTCTGCTTCCATTTTTTGACAGTTAAAAATGATTATGAACATTGCTTCGAAAATATTCCTCACCAGTAAAGACCTTGACTAAACACTTAAACTTTGCAAGTCAGACAGCAACTCAACATTCATCAACTAGAAATACTTTACATGCAGCAACTAGAAATACTTTACATGCAAAATTTATAGTCAGTTAATTTCTCGACAAAGACAATGTTTTCCTTAATAAATCTGGGCAAGTTCATGTTAATTATGCCTTCAGACAGATATGATAAAATAACACCACAATTAAAATCTTACTGATTTTGTTTATTTCACTGATTCTAAAAGGTACTGAGTGACTAACAGATATGAAAAAAGTAAACTGGTGACAAGGACAATGAATTTACCTTATTTTGTTGTCAGATGTCAACAGAACAATAATCAAATTCCCAGGACTTCCACAAAACCAGTCTACATGAACTACTCTTAAAGCATGATGCTTTTGGAATAGCTGTGCTGCAATCACAAAAGACCTGGTGATTAACAGAAAAGAATGAATCACACAAGAATAAATAAAAAACAATTGATTTAGAAAGAAAATCCTGACAAATTCCTTGTACATTGGATTCTAAAAGTTAAATCATATATGTTTGTCAAGGAACATTTTGGCTACTTAGAAAATAAATATTTCCTGGCTAATCATAATGAGCATTTAGAAAAACAAAAATATTCTTGATTCACTAAAAAATTGAATTTGCTCATCATTAAATTGAAACTTGACCTGAAATGTTTACATCAGGAGTTCCAAATTAATTGCTCAATCTTCATGAATTCTGATATTCTTACTGCTAAATACCTGATCATTAGTCAATACACACCGTCTCAATGCTTCTCCAGATTTTATGAAATTTTTACCTGCATATGACTGTATCCTTTCCACCTTCATATTTCCCATCAACTCCCCATCTTTTTGGCAAGTAAGCAATACAAATGCCATACTGTCCTATCAAGCACAGGGCACAGCCATCTGGAGATGGAAGTAATCTCTGGACATCAAACAACGGAGTCTGGCTTAGTGCAAGAACCTCAACAGAACAAAAGAGTAGAACTAAATATAGAGTAATACAAAACAATCACACACAAACACACTAAACAAACTATCTGTATAGACAATATGTATGACATGAAAGCAAATTGATTTAGTGTTAAAATTATTGCAAGTTGATTTAGTGTTAAAATGGAACTTTTAAATAATGAGTAGATGGAGTAATTAGCAGGCAGCAAATAATGATCCCCTCTCAAAAATTTTAGGCAAGCTTGTGGGATAGATGATTTAGTAGTAAAAAATAGGTGATTATGTTTTGAAGACTTTGGAACAAAGGAATCTAGTTCACATCCTACTCAACGCATGAAACAAAATGTGTGTTGCTAGCACTTAAGAAGGAACCAAAAGAAAAAGGAAAGAATTCAGCCAGAATGCATAGATTAATTGTGGTCTAAATAAATGACTTTCTGTGGTGAATGTAAGAACATCATACCTTGTGAAGATGGTAACAATGTGTGAATGAAAAATAATAGCTGATCTTTAAAACATCAAAAACTGCTTACACAGCAAGGAAAAAATAATCATTTTACCTAATTGCTTCCATTGTGAATATATTTTCAAAGTAAGTTAAGTATGTTATGCATTTAAGTATGTATTGGAACTGTTAAGACCATTTTTGATGCAAACATTTGCCAGGAAAATGTACAGGAGGACAATGAAACTGTCATTAACTGAGTATCAAAGTCTAACTTTAACAATACTCCCGAGGTAGCAGCACCTTGGATTGATTGAGTAGAAAAAGAAATCAATCCACAATTTGTGAGAAAGGCAAGTGTTTAGATAGACAATTAGGCAATTGAGATACTTAGCCTAATGAAAACAATTGTCTCCACTTTCTACTTTAACCTGTAATGAAACAGAGAATTCCTCCTGCGTTACTTGCAGGAATTATATACACTATTGGTGCAACTGCTTTGATTTTGCCATTTCAAAATAATATTTACTCCATATTCCTTCTGTGGTAGCAGTTCTGAAGCATAAGGTCAAAAGTAAGTCACAACTGTCTAACATTAACCATTTTTGTTTTTTTAGTGTTTAATAAGTTAGTATACTGTTTTCAGTATGTCTCACAAAGCTAAACGTAGAATTTCTGACTTCTGAAATGTTATATCCTCGTCATACCCAGGTGTAATAATTGTGCAAAATGATGTGCAATCTTTTGGTTTGGTTTCCCTCTAGGAAAGTTCCCCAAAACTCTGGTGTGGACATTTATCATGCTCAGCTGCAGGGGTGGCTACGAGTAAATTTTTTTAGCATTAGGTTTGTGAAATTATGAACAGCTTGGAATTGAAATTAATAAATCTATCTATCATATGAAGGAGTTGCTAATGAATCCAGATGAGAGTATGATGGCTCCTGAAGCATTTTTGACTAATCAAAGACAATACTATTAAAATTTTCGGTAAATAATGCGGATGTTTATGCTTTGGAAGGGCTCTGCAAAAAAAAGTGAACACATTGCATGAGAAGCAATCTTTTCATCTGCTCCAACCGTACATAATCATAAGCAATTACACTGAGGTCTTGAGTGCTTGGTAAGCTGTATGCATATTTTACCATAAAATTTGGGTACAATCTCCCGTCTGTTAAGGCAAAGTTGCTCTTCTTGAGTTAAGTTGCTTTGAATTGACAAAATGGTTAAAATATATACCCAAATGGAAGTCATTTCCTAAAAGCCACTCAATATTTGCTCGATGTTACGGAACTGAACTTAACTGAACTTAAGGCTGGAGAGCTTGACGTCATTTACGTTATAATGTTATATAATGTTACGGAACCGCCACCTAAAGGTCTAAGTAGCCTGATATACAAGGAACGGTCGGAACAGTAACGAGACAAAAGTAGTGTTAATCAACAAGT